>JAVSBS010025842.1:0-20265 GCA_033124195.1 Coracias cyanogaster
CCCTGCCGACCCGAGACCATCACTACACCCGCGGGAAGGTGCCCAAAGTGACTGACTCTCTGATTACTTGCTTTTGCGACCCACTCCTGTGCTAATTGTTGTTCATCTGCTCTGATATACCTATACATATATATATATATATATAGTAAAAAACTGTTATTCCTATTTCCTATATCCTTGCCTGAGAGCCCTTGATTTAACAAACACCTGTCCTTCAAACCAGGACAATGGCCAACCATCTTTTGCAAGTATGATCCTGTTGGATCAGATTACTGAATAGGAGGGGGATGAGGGTTTGCCTTTTCTAGACAGGCAAAATATAAAACTTTTAGATCTTGTAATGCATTTTTTTCTTGCACAGAGGCAAAATCAACCTGAATTCAGGAAAGATCATTGTAATTGGACAGATATATTTCATACTGCAACCAGTGCAAAGCAAGAGTACTGTATCATCATCTTGCCCCACATATAGAATATGAGAGAGGAAGAACAGTGTAGAGTTAAGATTTGATTGAAAGAAGGGGTTAAAAATATAAGGAGGTTATTTTTTCCAGTCTTTGCCACATAGCCCAATCTAACACTGTCAGAAGTGGAAATGCAAGAAAGAGTGTACGAGCAATGTAAATACTTTGCAACGCTTCCCGATCTCCAAAATTTGAAGCTTAGTATCCTGATGCAGGTTCTTCATATGTAGTAACTCTTACTGGATTTCCGTCTCATAATGCTACCCAACAAGACCAGTGTAACTACTACCACATAACCAAATTGTGTGAATGATCAGGTTCTTGGATCAAGACACAATCTAAATTGACTATAAATATTCTACATGATGATGATGAAAAATATCATCTAATTTCTAAAAATCTGATCTTTCATTTCTCAATTTCTTTGTAGCTCTTGAATTATGTTCTGAGATTAAATTAACTTTTGTTTCTTAATAATTCAGTCTCTGGAAATGGAAGATGCTATAAAAGTAAAGACTGTACCGCTAATTGATTGAAGATAAGGAAAAAGAATCCCACAAATCTGTCCCTACATTTTAAATTGGGCAAATATACTTTTTAAATAATTAGGGTAATACAAAATAGCATTTACTTAGTAACACAGACTCCAAGAAGGAAAATAAATGCTTAGTATTTTCCTCCTAGAAAAGAAGTTGATGCCATGACTTATTTGTTTTCAGTTAGTCAATTCCATCTAATTATTGAGTGCTAAAACATATTTGTATGTTTTAAAAAAAGTTTTATAAATTTATTACTATTACAAAATGTGTAAAACTGCACTTCAACAAATGACTCAATGCAACAGATGATACTGAAGTACTTACCACATTTCAGTAATTTCCATCATTTTTACTGATTCAGTAGATAACTCATATTCACTCCCATGTACAGTATTGGGACACAAACAGGTACTTTTTTAGAAAGTAGCCTAAAAAAATTATTTTTAAAGTATTTTTTATTTAAAACATTTATTTAACATGTATAGAAATCATGCATTAGCTAATGATAAAGGCAGAAACCTTATATTAATTCCAGACAAGTGATAAAATAAATGCTATTGTAGTAAAGCTGTTATTCAAAGGCTTAATATCATTCTGTAATAAATTTAAGGCAATTTTTGTGCATAATTCACAATAGATAAATTTCATTAATTTATCTGATTAATGATGTAAAAAGCTAGATGTTTCTCCATTTTGAGTTTTAATTCTTTTTTTATTTTGAAATATATAATAGGTTAACTGAATTTTAAAATCGGTCTAAAAAGTGAAAATCAAATTTTCTTCAGTTTATCCTCCATGTCCCCTCCACTGACAGACCTAAAAGAACCATAATAGTTTTACGAACTTTTTGCAAACTTTTTATGGCTAAGTTCAGACATAATATTTTTGATAGACTCGAGAGGAAAAGAAGCCAGAGAAAATAATTATTGAAATGAAGCAAAGGAAAAGGATTCTAAGTGCACTTGCGCACATAGTATTCTCATAGTGAAAGTACTGTGGGTTTGTGTATATTTAGATTTTGACACATTACATATTACAATCAAAACAACAACAAAAAAGCAGACAGCTTAGTTCATTTTACAAGCCAATAATGATTTCAGTTTTTTTTTTAAAACACGAAGGACATTGCCCGGGTATTCATGTTCTTTTTTACGGTAAGGTTATTGGAAAGATAGGTGAATGAGTACATTTTAAAAATCTCTTTCACTCAGAGAATTTATGGTTTACTACATGATGAATTTTTTGTTAAGTGACTCAGTGCAATCCTGTTCTGGTCCTGAGGTAGAAGTACATGAAAACAAGGATTTCTACAGTGACATGCAGCTGTTATTATCATTAATGCTATTTTTTAATAGTGGTACCTAAGGATTTTTGCAGATTTATGTCATCCTGCAAGAGAGTCGGATTTGATTCTGATGTTTCATTTTCTTACTAGAATCAACCTGAACTTGTTAGTTCTTAAGCAACTAAAGTGTTTGGATTAATTTCAAACACATAGATAATTCCATTAAATCAAGAGGTTCATATGCATGCCTGCTGTTACAAATGTACTGGACGATCATCACAAACTACTAAAGGTATCAGCAAAAAGTGCATATATCCTAAGTCACTGTTTTATAAGGGCATATGAACATTTAAGAAGACAATGCACAAAACTTTTAGTCCTTTTGCTTTCCCCCCTCACCTCAGCCCCAATTTCCCATGAAATACATAACCAACAAGATTAAGATTCTAGTCCTTACTTTAGGGGGCTGATCTGGTGCTAATGAAATAGTTTTTCCAGGGCAATTTCAAATTCCAGGGCAATTATATTATTACTGTAATGGAAGTTACAAAATAATGTCATCCTAGAACTCATTCAAATATCATTTTCAAAGAACTGTGTAAGAGTAGAATGAATTCTCACTGTATGTAAAAGACTAACTTGCATTTTTCTGAATTAATTCAGAACAAAGATTCTTGTACAATATTTTCACCCTCTGACTGTTTCCTTGAACATGGTCTTACGCCCCAATAGGGAAGACTTGTTTGTTCACAAAGTCCCAAAGCATATAAACAGCACAGAACCAGATTGCAATAACACTTTGCAAAGAGCATATGGAAGATGCTGCCATGGCCTTATGTCCATGGCACCAATGTAGTAATACTCTATGGTAACCACATGAATTAGGATAGGTAATCAGTCACCATCTCTGTTTGGACTACAGAATGGCATTTTACTGTTAATATAGAAGGAAGGTTTCAAGTTCCTCCATGCTCACTCAGAAACTAGATTGGAAAAATTTATTTGAACATGTATTAAATACCCTACCTCATGGACTCTTCAAGATGCCTTGTACTCTCAATGCTTAAATAAAGTCTGGAGAGGGAAGGGAGGGAGGTATTTTACATTGCATTACGGTGCATGAAATAGTAGGTTGAGCAAAAATTTTATACTGTAGTTTGTTTTCTTTCTTACAAGCTATATAACTATTATTTCATAGAATGGGTTGGAAGGCACCTCAAAGATCATCTAGTTCCAACTCCTCTGCCACGGCACGGACACCTCCCACTAGACCAGGTTGCTCATGTGTTATCCAAATTAAAATTGAAATGTCTTAGAAAACACCAAATGAAACATAAAATGTGTAAGGGCAAGGGATGGATTTTTTTGCATTCAGAATTTATTCTATTTTCTCACATATAACTCATTACTCTCCCATTTGTTACCGCAATGGACAAAAAGTAAAAGACTTTCACTCCTAATCCTCTTGTGGATGACAATGTTTCTGGAGAACGTGATTTCAACCAACGAGCTTTGCAAGTTTGATTCTTGGAAATGCCAGCATTTGGTCCAGATATTTTAGACTTCTCCACAGACTTTAGTGATGTGTTGAATCCTCCTTTTACTTTGGTTCTTCAGATGAGGAATTTAGGACAAGAGGAAACAGCCAAAAGTTGTGCCAAGGGAAGTTTAGATTGGATATTAGGAAGATTTTCTTTTCTTTACTGGTTATCAGTCATTGGAATGGGTTGCCCACGGCAGTGGTGGAGTACCCATCTCTGAAAGCATTTAAAAGATGTATAGATATAGTGCTTAGGGATATGGTCTAGTTGAGGACTTGTTGGTGTTAGGTTAAAGATTGGACTCAATGATCTTAAAGGTCTTTTCCAATCTAGGCAATTCTATGATTGTGTGAATTGAGAAGGAACCAGACTATCTTGCAAATCTTTTGTTCCTGCCTCTGACCAAAGCTATAGGAACTGACTAGTCATTCCTAGGATTCTACCTTCCTCTCATGTTTTGTTAGGCTTTCTGTTTAAACCAAAATCTATTATAGTACTGGCGGTCTCTCAGAACATGTAACAAAATGATGATTCTGACACTTTTCAGAATTAGAAGCAATCTAAAGCTAAGGCTGAGAGGATTTGCATCACTGTCCAACCATATATTTCTTCAGATATCTTGTATCTTAATCAGGCCATTGTACCATGTTTTGTGTTACAGGTGAGTGGTGAAAAAATAGATAAAACAAGGATCTGTTTCTAACTTGTTAGAAGACTTGATTGCATGCTCTCAGTGTCATAAACTTCAGAAGTTTATTATCCTGTCTTCTTCTAGTTCATGCCTCCATGGATGCCAAATTGTGATGTTGCAAAATAAACTGCCTCTCTTTCCCTCAAAATAGTTTTCACCAACGTCTATTTATTGGTTAATCTGTAATTTATTTTTTCCCCTTTAATCCTCATGACAGCATCTGACCCAAACAGTTGTATTTGCTTAACAAAATAATGGGTGGTGATTGGAAGACAGCATAGTAACTGTACAAGAAGGAAACAAAATCACATCTAGTAAATGTGTTTCAAGATATTCCCTGCGAAACCTAAGGAGAATCCTGTTCTCTGGGGAGAGGCCATACAGTTATAGACAGAACTTGGACAGAAAAAAAATACTATTTCTGATAAAGGGTTGGATAAAGGTTAAGTGACGTATATGTTACAGCTTGTGCTTGATAAGAAACAGCAGAAATCCTTGGCATATTCACAGACTATTCCAAGGCTTATTAGAAACCTTTGCTCTGCAGGTACACTTCTTGCAGTCTTAACTGCTCAAAATGCAGCCTCTCTTTCCTAGGGTAGCCTAAAAATGTTGTAGTGGTTGACATCACTAAGTGAAGGCTAGAAGAAAATATGGGGACATAGGAAACTAACAGTGATGAAAATTGTTATCTGCACCATGAGCATTTGTTGTCAGATCTACTTAGGATCAACACATTTTTCCCCAACAGTCTAATGCACAGGCGGGAATGCAAATGATTTTTTCAGCAGGTACTTGTAAATCTCGACATGACTATCCTGTCACTCTAAACAATGAGAAAATAGCAAGGACATTTTCAGAATGTTTTTAAAATATACACATCAACATACAATTACAAAAGAAAAGAAATAAACTTGAGCAAGAGGTTTGAGTAAGTACATGAAGATATAGATGTTTATCTGATATTTTATCTAAATCTAAAAAGATGTCTGGAACCTGATGGAAAAGTTCAGGAGATTCTAGAACTATCTGCTACTTACTGAGAGTGAGAAAAGGTCATATCATTTATGAATTCAATTATTTTTGAATGCATATCACTGCAAGGAGCTAAAGAAGCTAGGAGGCTAACTGCAATCTTTTGAATAGGGATAGACTCCTCATGTCCTTCAGTCATATTCATTTTCAGTGAAAATGTAGCTTAATTCTAAAAATTATACAAAAGCAAAAAATTATTAAAGACATGTTTCCATGCTGCATTAGGCAAATCTGAGTTTCCTGTCATAAAGCATGGAAATCGCAGCCATGGAAATCACAATCCCAACTCCTACTGGATTGTTCTAAGGCAAATATTTCTCTGGATTTGACCAGAAATTGCATTTTTAACATGAGAACACTTTTCTGGCAATTGCTGAAACCAGCACATTTAAATGAAAATTCAAGTTACAAAATGGAACTGATTTTTGGCAAAAATATTCACCATGCAATGTGATGAGCGTAGGACCAGATGCAAGGAACATAACATGTCTGCTGTTTCACAGAAGCTACCAGTTCTTTCATTTTTCTGCTCTCTGTAGCACAGCACTTCTGCCATCTGCTCCAGTCATTAGTGCAAAGACAGCACAAACACATCCAATTACTGTGTTCTCTCTAACCTTTTGAAATAAGCTGCAATCACCTATAAAAGGGAAAGTGTGAAAAGTCCTGACCCTGTCTTCTCTTACAGATATCTGATTAGAGCATAGAGCAGGACACAATTCAGACATTAACAGAAGTGCACTTCTCCCTGGATCCCTTTCAGACATAACTTTCATGTTTGACATCAGATTTCTCACCCTGTTTCTAGTAGCTAAGGTTCCTTGAAACAATCACACTACCCTACTCCTATCCCAGCTCGTTCCCCTTGCCTCACTTCCCCCTCTAGTTCATCTATCCACAGCTCTGACTGACAGCTCTATGACTCTATGTTGCACCATCAGGCTTCTCCTAACTTTTGCCTGTGCCAAGCAGACAAGAATCTCGGTGCTTTTGCATGCTCTAACAACTCTTCCTCTCCTGTCTGGCTTTTGTACAATATGACTCCCCTCCCCCTTCTACCTCAGCATATTTATCTTATTGGATAATTTTGAGTCACGAGGGTGACTGGACTGCATGAGAAGAGCATATGATTGATGTCTGGCCAACTCCTAAATACTAATACTCTCAAAAACTGTAACTTTAGTCAGTAATACAAGTTGTTTCCATGGTTCTTGAGAGTTCTGAATTGTTTGTATATATTACGTGTTGTCACAGCCAAAGCTAAAAAGATCTTGGGAATTCCTGGTAATTTTTGCGGTGCCACATACTCTGAATATGTTGAAAACCTAGACAACGTTTGAACTCCAGTGCTTGACGATGAGATCTTATTCAAGCAATGTTGCAGAGAAAGTTTGTAGATATGTTTGCCGTAAAATCTTTGACATTCCTAAAGGATCTAAGTTATTCACTTCACAGAGATCCCTACAGAAGAATAGCTTTATTTTTCTTTCTGCTTTGCTTTGCAGAAGGAGAATACATTGCAATGGAAAAGTTAGACACACAAAAGAGAAGAAACAGATTGTTTTTCAGAGCATGTCTACTGAGAAGGAATGGATTTTCTCCAAGGACCTCATTCTAAGCAAACTTGAGAAGAGCCAATACATCCTAAGTAAACAATTATTTTACTAATTTTACTGTAATTTTCTCTTGAGCTAAAGAATGAATATGAGTCCAAAATATTAATCGCTGAAAAGATAAGTCTATACATTATCTAAAGATTAAAGAGGAGGATATTAATTTTTTTAGGATAGTTGGTATTAATTTGGTATTTCTTTTCTTTATCAAATCTATTGGAATGTAAAGATGAATGTGACTTTGTTTTTAGGGTTTACCTGCTACAATCCTTAACCAGGTATTATAATATTACAGTATGATACATGCTTCTCTTCGACCTTAGAATGTTCAGTTTTTTGCCATAAAGTGTCCTTTATAATTTATCTGCAAAGATTTCTAATTGTCTTATTGCCAATTATTTCTTCATTGGTTCTTCTCCTTGTTCTTCAAACACATACACTCTTTCAGGAGTTAGCCCCCCGCATCTATTCCAGAGATGCGATCCTAAAATTTCACGAGTCTCCATTTTGACTGTCAGTGATGACAGTTTCAGCTGCCTACTTGTTTGCTTCATCCAGAATTATCTCTTGTCTTGCATGCAATCTGCATATGCAAAAACCCCAAACAAACAAAAAACCCACCCCATACAATTCAAATCTATGAAGCCTCAAACTCCTCTAAAGCTATCCTTTCCCAGGATGTTATAAAAAAATTTTCGATGTTAGAAATCTTTACTGTTTGATAATGATTAGATAAAAAAGAACTTTGATTGTTGCCTTTGATGCTAATATAAGCACTCTTTGCATGTGATGTGTTGCTGAAACTTCAGATTCTGCAACAGATATTGCCCAAGATATCATGCCTGTTACTCAGCGCACCTGAAGCCTTTGCTGATAAAATACAGCTGTCATTGCATTTTATACCTACAGCTCTGACTTTCATTCATTCTCCTTATTATGAGAATAAGATCAGCATGACAATGATCATCCACCAGATTTCCTCACTTCTTTCCAAGATTATGAGTGAGAGTTTAAAATTCACAGATCAAAAATTAAGCTGGCATATTTGTGATATAATGTTTAATGGCAGAATCACGAAAACACTGTTTTTTTGCGTGCTTGTCAAATCTTTCTGTTCTCCTAGAGCCTCATATGATGGATTTCAATGAAAATCCAAGAGCACTGGTATAACAGGCATGCTATCCAGTGATCTGGCCCCTTCTATTTTTGGAGTATAAAATATACAATAAAAATTCAGGAAATGTAAAAGTGATGTATGCTTGTCTGAATTCCTCTTTGAATATAATTTCTCCTCAATCTTAGATATTATCTTTTAAGGCACATTTTTAACATGATGATTTTACTTTCTAGCCCATATTCTGGGTAAAACCTGGGGAACTCTGTACTTTTCTAGTTACAGTATCACATTAAAGACTGGTTAGAAAAGGAGACAGTGTGGTCAACAGTAAATAGAAACAAGCACAAGGAAATAAAATACTCTGGTTACAATAATCTGTTCCCATTTTGCAGGGAAGATTGTTATGGGAAATACTGGTGTAAAAGTTCTTTTGGTTTTTTTTGTGTCTCATTCAGAAAAATATGATGCAATTTGTAGAAATCAAATCAGCTAAGACATTAGATATATTTCTTTCCTCAGCAATTTCTCACCAGTTTAACAGTTTGCATCCTGTATGGGAGCTTAGTCATGATAGTTCAAAGACATAGCAATTGCTGCAATAGTTATTCAGGATATTATTCATGATGGCACTCCTGAATATTATGTAAAACAGATGAAATTTCCTTCCTGAGCAACAGCAAATTCCTTGCTATTTTCAGAAATTCAAGCAAACATTTCTGAGGTACAAACTTGTGTTTATACTAGAACAAGACAAATTCATGAAGATTTCTCCTGAGCTGAGCCATCATTCTTTTAATTCTCATCCCTTTGGCTACACCTAAAATGGACTTACATTTTGACACGATTTAGTTTATTCTTGTGTTTTGATGAGAGACGCCATATTCAGTCTGGAAAGCAGAGGAGTCAAATTGTATTTGGAGTAAAATTTCTCTGAATGTTTACCTTTTCCTCACCAAAATTTGTCCAGGTATAATTTGAGAATTTGGATCATTTGGCAGAGATTTCAACCTATCTTCATAGCTATAAAAGGGACAGAAAATCATTACCTATGACTAGTAAGAATGCAAATATCAGCTTCACAGTTCATGCACTTAGCCCTGAAGTAGACCCCTTAAAGAAAAGCAGCTGCCTTGCAATGGTGAACAAGTATGGTATTGCTATGAATCATTCTGGTTTCCTTTCTAAAAACTTAAGCATAACAACCAAACCATCAAAAAAAGAGAGATCCTCTCCCTAAATCAATAGCAGTTTTGAGATTACAGGGATCAGTGAATTTTGGCTACCCTTACCAAATCCCAGGACAAGTGTCTCGTTAATAATTGTTGGCCACCCTCACAAAGTGACAGCCATTCACGGACCTTGAAGAGCAGTCTATAGATTAGTGTAATCTGTGCAGATTGAATTTACTGGGAATCCACAGTAGCTCCAGCCTTTCCTGGATGCTCCTGTCGACTCACTGCTCAGTAGATCAGCAGGAGCTAGTTCTCCAAAGACCATAGGAAAATGGCTAAGGTTCACCCTGGCAAAATTCCCAGGCATTTAAAGGAAATACACCCTTAAAATGTACTCCTTATCTCAATATACATTCTTTAGAGAGATGTTGCCTAGGTAGGATTATGGCTTCCCTAGTTGCAGAAATTCTTAAATTTCATTTTGTCTACAAAATTCAGATAATAGTCCTCATTCTTCATATCTCTTCAGAGAGCCTCTGCCTTGTTGAACATACAAATCCAAAGGTATTTTGAAGGACAAGCAAAACCAGGTAGAGTTTAAACACTTATGATTTAGGCAATATGCAGTTTAGCTGTAACTCCCTGTCAAAATTGGATACATTTTACCTACTTTTTCATGTAACATACTGTAAGGAACATTATCCCTAGTAGGAACTGAATTATTTTGTTTGTCTATAACAAGCTTTTCCCAAGAAGCAAACAAATCCATGTGAATCTCTGAGGATCATAAGCGTGATACTCTTGTCATGAATCACACAGATTAGGCAGATCATGTTTGTCAAGTAACCTTGGATATCTGTTTTATGGATTATGGCATGAGCATTACTGAAACATACTCGTTGGCATTGTGTCTAATTTTACTGGTTTTATTATCTTCATTTTATTTCATTGGGCTTCCACAGATACTCCAATAAGTCATTTGCAGGGAAGTGCTTAATTTTAAGATTTCAAGGTGACCGACGGGTAGTTTTTGAAATATATGTGGATCTTAAATATCCAAACAATTTCAATGATGCATTTATACCACATAAGCAGCAGTGTCAGGTGCTGATTAGGTTTGGTTGAGAAGTCCCAATACCAGCAACAGAAGGAAAAACGTCTGCTGAGACAAATATTGTGGGACTCCCCCAGAACCTGCTGCACACCCTGCCCATCTCTGATGAATCTGGGATGTCCAAACAACATCCTAACAGCAATGACATTGTCCTTGAATAGCATTGTCATCATTCCTTTCACACTACTGTCAGAGTGACCGTTTCCAGAGATATGGAATGTATCTTTTCTGAGTCTGGTTTATGAAAAATGTCAATGTGTGGCCCTCAGAGCAAGAAAACCTGGCTTCATCTGAGTTACTGAAGATAAAATGGGTCCTGCTTAAAGTGATACTAAATTTTATACTTTGAAAGCTCTTAATGGGTTGTACAAAACCCACATACCCGTGGCCCCTGCTGCTACTACTATCAAAATTATTGTTTCAGTGTTTTACCCTCAGCAGAATGAACCATTAGTCACAGACAGCCATATTTTGCCTGCCATCTGTGACTACTACTGTAACACTAAATAAAACCAGTCCCTGGTCCCAACAGGAGGAAACATTATAGCCTTGCTGCATCCACATTGCAAAAGTCTTTCCCAGAATGTGACAGCAACTTCTAAGCTGATTTTTGACAATCATGCCTGGCATATCCTTTTCCCCCAGAACTGGACACTGCTTGGGAAAGTACCAGTAGGCACAGACAAAAAACAGGGATCTTGCTTCCCACTGAACCATTGCAGTACAGATCTAAAGTCCATTAAGCAAGAACTTTGTTCAGTTTAGCAGCAGATGCAGTCTTTAAATGTCAAATTAGGTGCTGCAATGTTTAACATTTATTACCTAGTCTGTGCACCTTCTTAGGCAGTTAATGGAGATCAAATTAATTACTTAATATTTACTGTTTCTCCCTAAACTTATAAACTTGCAAAAACATAAATATTAGGCTATTTTACAATGAGAGGAACAGATTGTCAGAAAAGCTCATCAAGAATAATACAACTGAATCTTCCTAAAGCAAACAGCTTTCATTTGGAAGAAAATACCTATCCTGATTAATATTAACATAACATTAAATAAGGATAAGTAACAATAAACCTTTTCATCAGTAGAATTCAAATTGTCTTTCAATGAAGATAAAGATCACCAACTGCCATACCCAATGATGTCAAGCAGCTTGCCTTATCTCACCTAGCAGGCCAGTGTGCAAGCCAAGAATAGAGTTCAGCTCTCCTGGGATGCAGTCCAATAACTTGATCATTAGGTAATGCCTTCTTGGTTTTGTATTAGAAAATTAGGACATTCTTACAAACCCAATCACAACAGATTTTGCCCCAGAGTCATACAATTTTAGCCACATTTCCAGCAGGATTTAAATCAGGTATACATGCAAATCTACCTTCAACTTAATCTCAACATACTTCCAAAAATAACATTTTTTCCTAAATCTAAGAATTATAAAATGTCCAAAGTAAACTATTTGAGAAGTAATTACTATTTATAATTTTTAATCCTAAAGCTTTTAGAATAATTTAAAATTTTACAATTTTTTTTTTCTGTTTAATGAAAAATCTTGTAATCAACGCAGGCTGTCAAGAAGACAGGCTATGTCACATGAAATCATGTTCTTCCATAAAACATCTCCCAATCTGCTGTGCATTTGCCTGTCTGTAGATGTTAATGATAAGAAATGTCAACATATTTTTCTGCCTTAAATCTGCCAGATGCCAGAATATGCTTAAATAAAATGAAAGCTATGAAAAGAAGGTAACATTAAATTCCCAAACCTAACCTTCATTGAGGATCTGGGAAAGACATGCAGTATATATAAATGCACTGATTGATTTTGAGAGATACCAAAAATAGCCTTATCATATCTGACTTTTAAAAATGAAAACTTTTTCATAAAACTGATTCAAGTCTTCTCCAGCTGAGGTCATATTGTGCTAATAACATTCCACATAGTGAGTTGACTGGTTTCTGATCACTTCAGCTTCACACGGACAAGACATAAACTCTAGAATATATTACAGTTACAGAAAGGCAATCTGTTCCTCCCAGAGCATGTGAAAGCCGTTTAGAAGTAGACAGAAGATAGTTCCATATGACAGGGAGATCATTTGTACAAGGTGGAAAATTTGCTTAAATCACTGGAATTAGCATGCCAGACATGTTTACACTACCTTAGCAAAGCTTCCTAAAGCAGATTCTGCAGCAGGGCATGGATGTATCAATTCACTAATACTTCTGTGTTGTCTTTATTAAAATTGGAATTTATGTGTATTTTAAAGGAATAGTAGGCATGATTCTAGTCACACAAGTGAAGGACATCATAACCTTTCCATAAACCACCACAGAATGAAACTCAATTTAGATACAAAACTATAAATTTCCTGTAGTCTCCTCAGACACTACAGCTCCTCAGAGCATCACAATGAAGAAGATTCGAGTTAGAACTTACTCTACTAATCACAGGCCCTGTAATACTCAAGAGTATGCCTGTGACACTATACAGTCTGGTTCTGTTCTGAGCTCTCAAAAACATTTGCCTAAGTCTTATCTGATTAACACCTCTTCTTCACAGAGCCATGCTAACAGGTCCCTTGTACCTTGCAGACCATTTGGTAACATTAGCAGCACAGGTAACTTAAATATCCACTCTTTTTCCTTCCTTCTGAGCTTCCCTCTCCCTTCCTAAAGCTTCTACATGTTCTTAAAAATTCTTAGACCTTGTGCTTGAAAGTGATTTCCTTTTGAATGGCAATCACAGCTGTTTCCTTGCAGCCATCCTTCCCCTGACATTGCCAGATATGACAAAATGTTCCATTCAGTGGCAGTCAGTAATTTAATTAGCTTACTAGGTCTATGACTCAGGTTTTGACAATGATTGCTAAATTTCAACCTTGGTCCTTTCAAGAAATAACATTTAAAAAAACAAAACAAAACAAAGCAAGGTTGGCAAAATATTTTCTATTTTTAATATTGATTGTACTCACTGCTTAGCTTTCACACATTTTAGTTTGGTTTTGTTATGTTTGTTCATCATTTCTTGAGTACCAACATGAACCTATAACCTTCTACAAAATCTGGGATGGGAAAGAAAAAATCCATAAAGAAGAAGTGATTTCTATTTTTTAATCACAGCCAAAAATTTTCAATTTTCCAGCTAAAATATTTTTTCTATTGACCCAGATTTTTCAGGCTGAAATAACCAATTACTGACCAAATTTGCTTTCAACAAGAAATATTACAATTATGAACTTTTGTTTGCATTTGGAGTTAAAAAAAATGTCCAAATGCTAAGAGATTTCCATAGGTCAGAAATTTCATTTTCCATCCCCCCATGGATGCATTTAAGCTACCTTTTAGAGGCAAACAGTTCATTTGATTTGTTAAAGAACATGAAAATGTATGCTTCCTTACCACTTAGGCAAGTGAAATCACTTTGCTTATTTAAATCTCTGTTTTTTTAATAGGATTTAGTAAGTAGTCTGCCTGGACATGAGCAATTCCCGCATTCAGAGGTGAATGCGTTAAAGGTTCTGGGCTTAGAAAGAAGCTAAATGTGAACTTCAATTCCTTTTATTTGACTGGTGAAACACATCATGAAGTCTTTTTAATATTGCCTGAAAACTTTTAAAACAGAAACCCTCTATGTGAGAGAAGGAAGTGCCACTGGGCAGGGGTACAATTCTTGCAAGCAGTAGAAATTATAAGGTTGATTTTCAAATCTTAAGATTGAAAGTGAGCAAAGTCTTCTAAGGGGGGGGCAAAGAACCAAAAAAGCTTCCCAAGCAGCTCCTATGATTTGTAGAACACTGTTTTCTTTACCTCCAACTTGGCCCACAACCACATGCATTTGACTGTTTACTCAACTTCATCAAGGAATGCTAATTTGAAAACACTGGATGCTACTGTCCAGGCCTGAAAGACATCCACAGAGGCAGCTCAGGAAGCATAGCTAGGATACTAATGTAAAGAGGAACATGCCAGGCATTTAAAAATAAATAAATAAAGTTGAAGAAATAAAACATCCCTTGAAAGACAACACAAGGGTATCAGATTTAGTGAACAACTATACCCAGTCAGACAACAATTCCAGGAAAGCATGGTTTAAACTCTATTTCCTATTATGCAAGAACAGGTGCAATTATCAATAAACAGTGTTTTCCCCCACAGTGATTAAAACATTTGGTTTTCTACTACAAAGCCAAAGAAAGTAAACAGACCCATTTTTAATGCATCACATAGTTATGACTTTATAGTGCCAATAAACTTGCAGTTTCCTTTTGAGATCATAAATGTAAGACACAGCAAATGCGAATTTCACTATGATTTGTCAAAAATAGTTTGAGCCATAAGCATTGAGAAAAAAATGTATTTTTTCACAGCTTTTAATGACACTAATGTCCTGTGTACACAGCTGGCTGAGTAATGAACTATACTTGTGAATAATTACCCCATCATTGATTTCTTTTGGGGTTTTTTTGGGGTTTTGCGTTTTTTTCTTCAGCAGCCCAATTTCTCTCTCTCTAATGAACTTCTGATTCAGCTTGAAATAGAAAAAGCCATGTGAATTATTTTCCAGATGGAACACGAGGATATTTTTATGGACTGCTGCTGAAAGAACCCAAAATGTCTCAACATATGTATACAGGAAAGATGCTCTTACTCTGAGAATACTGAGCAGGGGCTTGAGAAAAACTGGAATTTATGTCCAGATGGAAACACTCATGCAATTTTTACATTGACCTGTTCTTCTCTGCAAGGCAGGGAAAATTGCCAAGGCAATTTACTTCTGGAGAAAAACCAATGCATTTAATCCTAAATCAGAAAGTTACACAAAGCAGAAGATGTGCAATTAGTTTCTGCAGTAGCTTAACTCTACTGACTTGTTTGGTGTTCAGCTCTTTATCCAGTGTGTAGGTAACAGGCAAAAAGAAAACCTAATTGATTTTTGTGGTCTACAGATTGTTGGTAGTTGATTACCTATGCTATTGTTCTTCTCTGGAACTGTTCATACTTGCTATGTTCCTGCTCAACCTAATGGTATCTATGATTCATATTCTGAAGGTCTCACTATGCAGTACAGGAGGTGGCAGGACACCTAACAGGAAGTTGAGGACTCTGCTAAGCACTTGCATTAGGTAGATGGAGGTTGACTTTTCTGAATTCTTATGCATACATTTGTGACTTTTACATAACGACAACTGTATTGATCTTCACAAGTATCTGGCTGACAATGGTATGATCCCACTATGTTCATTTCCATATTCCTGTATGATTATCGAGCTATGTTAACTACTGAGCTACCTATAGTATTGGTTAGAAATTTACTGGGGAGACCTCGCAGTGCATACACTTACAATCAATATTATGCAATTATTCAAAGTCTTACATGCTTTTCCCTTCTTAGTTAAAGCATTTTCACTCTGATGTGGTTTTAAGACTTCTCACAGTAAATTAGTAGATGTACTTGATTTCTCATTTTTTAAAATGTCATTAAGCTGTTTTTTTCATAAAATAATCTAGAAGATACAATCCCAACCAGTTCTTTACACTAGGAGAACTCTTTCTTGGCTAAGACTAGTGATATACCATAAAGCAACCCATTGCACCAAAGTGAATGAGCAGAAAGGAAGCTTGCTTTGATTTGCATTTTATTCATGTGATGTTTAGCTGTTAGAACTTACAGAAAATTCTCCCTTACTACCCTTTAGCCTCTCACTTTGCTGTGAATAGCAGGATGTTAAGCATAAACAGTAAAAGTTACTGACAGAAAACCTAAGTAGGTGGTTCTGCATCAGTCAGATACCATTAGACTATAGCAAAGGTTAGGGGTCATATACTAAGGACTGCTGAGCTGTGCTTATTGCTGAATCCTGAGGGCTCCACAAGTTTATGATGAGGGGTGTTATCAAAGGGCTTTTTACAAATTTCCTGATCAATTTCTATTAATATATGTTTAGGTTATTATACTTCAGTGCAGAGGGATCCAAAAAGCTAATGTCAGTAAATACCTACTGTATCTAAGGGATATAGTATATATTTGTGCCCTATAGTTTGTCCTAGCCTATGTTGATCAGCACCAAGAAATAAAAAATAATACAGATTTCACTTGTTCATAGTCCCATGTCTACATTTTAGAAAATTATTATAAAGAAAATATCAGCACATCCATCCAACTGGGATTCCATTACAGAGAAACTTCACAGAAAATAGGTCTTCACAGACATATTACAAGAGGTGTTTGAGAAGACATCTTATTGGAAAATTTAAATAACTGCACAAAGTTCATAGTAGTGTAATTCCACTGACATTAGGGCATTTATTCTTGAATAGCAAGGTGCCATCAGGTTAGATAATACTATACACTCTCCCATATATGGAGTGTCTACATTTAGCCATATCTGGAGCTAAACTATAGCAGTTGCTTTATCGCCCAGATAAGGGGAATCAGGGAAAGGACAGGAGACTCATAAGTTGAAAACAGATTTAATGAAACAGCCAAACTAGTATTAATACTGATATAAAATAACCAGCTACGCTCAGCCAAGCAAATGTGCAGTGGTCACAATAAACAGGAAGGTAGTCCAGGGGCCCAGAAGGGCCTAGTATTCCTTATCCATATGAATTTATTCTCCTGACACCTGGAGTATTAAAAGATAATGTAGTGGCAACTACAGCATACTGATAAATCCATGTTAAATCCAAACAGTCTTCAAATGAAGTGACACAGGGTGTCCCCACACCCTCCACAGCATCTCTAACCCTGGTAGCACAGTTCAGAAATGGTCAAGCTGCTAACTTAGACCTGATAGGACTTACTAAGCTTCAGCTTTGTGCTGTGCAATACCACATAAACTGCTTTTGGATTTGCTGGTCCTGGAAAAAGTAAAGCAACATCTATGAATGACAATGCATAAATTAATATGCCTACCTAAGCTTAACCTGTGTCTACCTGGAGCCATCTTGGGTTTTTCTGCATTTGTAAATAATCTATATCCCAATTAAGCAGCTCACGGATAACGGAGATCATATATTACATACATTTACATACATAATATATTATATGAGGGTATCTAAGCACTAAAAATTTGGCACTGTGTGAGATTTTATATAACCTAGGAGCTTTAATTCACATATTGTATTACTGGAGTAGGATTCAAGTGGATGACAAGTCCAATTTTATCATGGTTTTACAAGGGAAAAGTTGCAGCACTGAGTAAAACCAATTACATTTAGCTGTTGTTTTCAGAGATTACACAGAATTGTTTTACTTCACAATTCACAATCATTTACTTAAAAATCCCTTGCTTTGTCTCTCTCTCTCTGGGGCACAGTCTTTCACTATGCGTATGCAGAAATTTTTATCTTGGAGGATGTTTATATTGCAGAGAGGACCCATTCCTTCACTCATATATATTTGTACACTCAGACAGAAAGCTGAGAAACACCAAAAGGAAAAAAAAAATAATTTATCCTAGACTTTACAATACTGTTCCCACCAGCAAAGATGCATTTTGAATACCAAGGGGTAAACGTTTGATTTTAAATGGTTCCTGATCTCAAGTCATCAGTTAGATATCCAGTCACAACTCAAGATGAAGTATCTGAGCAGTACACAAGTATTTTCCTCAGAGTTCAGGTCATTTACTCCTTTTCCAGATCTTCCTTATGTTGAAAGTCAAGTAAGATAATTTATACCAAAACTGACATTCCCTCCATTTTATGTGACCCACCTTTTCAATATGAAAACAAAGACCAAACAAATATTTCAGACTCTCTTTTCTCTCCAAGAGATTATTTGTCTCACCTGGCCAGATCAGCTTATATAACAAGCCTTTGTGGTATATGATAGTGACTTATTTTCTTTGGAATGAGGATATGAAAAAGCATTTTTTTAAAAGTGACATGGTTAAGATCTTTTTATTCAAGTAAATATTGAACACATTCCTAAGAGTAGCCCTTCAGATCTGGAATAAGTTCAAGAACAGTTACTTAACAGTTTGAAGAACAAATAACTCTAAGTTTTGAAATTGTAAGAAAAATGTCAAGAGGCAGATTGGGCCTTAATGATAGCAAATACTTTTGAGTTTTTTGGTTTTAGGGTTTTCTAGTGGGGGGGAGAAATCTAGGTAGTGAAGAAGAATACTTAGCAGAAGTTAAATAAAACTAGAAGTACTATCAGTTACGCAGATGCTCTTATTCAGTTGTGTTTCCATAAAAGCAGTAATCAAAGATGAGCTCAAACCAAAATTCTTGTTCAGAGCAATGCAGAGGTATGGAAACATCAAATCCTGAGATCCCCAGAGGATTCAGAGACCACACTTCTCGTGAGTGCAGGTGAAGTTTTGTTCCAGAATTCTTTTGCTCTTTGTTTTGACAAATACAATTGCGGATCTAAATTTCACTGTTTGAAGTATCTAGGCAGCCTGTTCACTACTAGACAGATTACTGGGCTCAGATTCCAGCTATGCAGTCCAACTCTGTCTTCAAAAAAAAATGAAGCAGACCAAATATACAAACACATCACTGTACAACTGTACGTTCCTTCTAGGAAACAAAGTATACTTCCACAAAAATGATATTTTGCATGTTTTATATGTCTCTGTTCTCAAAATACCCACCTGTACCCTTTCCAACCTACTTTTATCTACCTCCCTTAGCACCAAAGATTCCAATTTCTTTTGTAGCAAGTACACACAGTGAACAAGACTGAAGAGCTTTAAGTGGTAGTTTCTAATTGCTGTCTGCTGAATACAATGGCATATTCTTTCAGCCAAGGAGTTTAGATAGTTAGTATTAAGATCACTTACGCTCTATGTAGAAGATCTTTGTTCCAGCCACAGCCAAAATGAAATACCTGAAGCAAAAAATTGTCAGGCTTTCCCTCCCCTTTAGTCAGTACAGTGACTACTCAGCTCTAGTACATGCTACTCTTTCAGTGATTATCAGAGAAGAACTGCTGAGAGGGCTCAAGTCAGATTACACATTTTGAGTTTTTCTTCATCATGTTCCAAAACTGTACACACATGCTTTCCAAGCTGCTGAAAGAAAGGCGGCTCTACCCTTCCTCAGCCTTTTCTATAGACTAGATTTTTGGCCTCCTCGCTCACTACTCTCCCGCAAACCTGAGTGCCTAACTCAGAGGATATGAGTTCTACAAAGCAACAAGGCTCTTTAAACATAGATGTGGCTAGAATGAATACTTTAGTCTTCCTGAAAAACCTTCCTTTGGTGGAGGAAGAGGCTGGTCTTTCTCCACAGTCATTGGGCTTTACTAGAGCAGGATAAGAGGCACACAAATCAAGTGACTGTACAGTTAGCTGGGATGCCCTCACCAAGAATGAGTAGCTGGTGCTTCACACATGCTTTTTCCAGAAGAACAAAAGTACATCTCTAAGCTGATACTTCTAAGAATATGGCAGTGACACAAACACTAGCATGAGAGATCCCAGGAGAAGAAAAGGTGTCTTCAGTACTTTAGGTATCAAAACAAAGTGCAGATAAATGCACACAAATTCTATCAAATTAGTTGTAATCTAAAGCAAGTAAGAAATCCTCTACTAGAGGACCAGACAGGCAGCCTGAAGATCAGTTTTAACCACAGCAGGTCCTCCCTAAACCAAATGCTTCCCTTACAGTTCATGTCCACACCAGAGCATAGAACAAAGGATATATGTCATGTAAAGATTTCACTGTAGGTTTTACA
>JAVSBS010025845.1:0-14082 GCA_033124195.1 Coracias cyanogaster
CCTGCCAAGCAGGACCAGAGAATCTAGGGCAGGTCACACAGGAACGCATCCAGACAGGTCTTGAAAGTCTCCAGAGACTCCACAACCTCTCTGGGGAGCCCGTTCCAGTGCTCTGGAACCCTCGCAGTCAAGAAGTTCCTCCTGATGTTGAGGTGGAAATTCTGTGCTCTAGCTTGCATGGATCTTAACAGACTTAGGGCCAAATCACAGAAGCCGTTACCACAGTTTGTACTAAAAGCCCACTTTTGGACAGTCTCAGCAGAATTATTCCGTGGTGAACAAACGGCACATCCAGGGCTGGACTCCTGGATGCACCGTCCACACCTTCCAGTGATGGAGGAGCTCAGGGATGTGGATGGCAGGGCTGGGGCTTTTTCTGAATCAGCTGGAATCAGCTGCCTCGTTTTATTTACTGAAAACTATCTCCTTGTACCTTGTCCTTTCAAACGGCATCACACAGATGTATCTGTGACCTCCGTAGATGTCACATCAACAAAGAGTAAGGTTCGGTTAAAAACATGAATACAGTCATTTCAGCTCTGGAGCAAATCAGTGTGGCTTCAACAGAGTCAGCAGAGAGATGCTGATTTACAGACCCCGAGGAGCTTGTCCTATGACTACAAATAGTTTAAGTGAATTGTTACTACCGTGACAGTCCAGGGATCTGGCGATTATACCAGAAAAAGCGTGTGATTCGTTGGGATGGATGAGCTTTCCCAGCACAGGGAAGTGGGGTGCCTGGAAATGGGCACTAGAACTAAAATGCAATTTTTATTTTTATAAAAGCAGTACGGGATAATGTGCGTTTCAGACTTGCCCAATTAAGTGCACTCAGAGATCACAGCAGTAGCAAACTAATACCTCCCTTGTTCCGTGCCCTCTGAAACGGCACAATTCATAACAGGTCACCTCTGCATGCCTTGATCGCGGGCAGCCAGCCTTTCCGCTCGGCCCGGAGCCTGAAACCAGCCCCTGCAAAGGGCTTTTGCTCAAAGCCCCGTCCAACCTGGTGTTGAACACCTCCAGGGATGGAGCATCCAGGGCTTCCCTGGGCAACCTGTGCCAGGGTCTCACCACTCTCCTAGTGAAGAACTTCTTCCTAATTTCTATTCTAAATCTCCACTCTTCCAGTTTGAAGCCTCTACCCCTCATCCTGTCACTACAAGCCCTTGTAAAACGTCCCTCCCCTGCTTTCTTGTAGCCCCCTTCAGATACTGGAAGGCTGCAGTGAGGTCTCCCTGGAGCCTTCTCTTCTCCAAGAAGAAGCCCAACTCTTCCAGCCTGGCCTCCCAGCAGAGGGCTTCCAGCTGGCTGAGGGCTGTGGTCTTGGGTACATTAAAGAGCAGGGGAGACCCTCACCGGCAATTAGACAGCAGGGAAATGTGAAGTGGTCAAGAACATCTTTCTGAACCTTTCTACTTTTTCCCAGTAAGGATCAGCCTGTGTTTTTCTGACTGCAGATATAAACCAAGATGGATGAACGAGCAAATCTCTAGTTCACGTGTGACCATTTCATGTTGTCCTGAGCACATCCTGTGCCCTGGCTTTCTTTGAGAGATCCACATTTGGGAGTGGCTTCTCTTCTCCTTTTAGCCTATAAAATACTTCAAAACCAATAATTTAATATGTAGTTCAAGGTTATGGACTATCTTTGTATCATTCTTATCTCTGAGTTTACTTAACACTAAGGCTACCAAAATAAAATCATCCATAATTCTTGAGACTTTTACTAGCTGCTAATCTAAGAGAAGATAAAAGAAATGGGAGAGGACTTTGAGCAGAGGGATCTGCGAGTGTGCCAAGCAGCACTGGGGTGGGGCTGGGCACGTTTTCCATCAGCAAGACCCCACAGGGCATTTCCTGGGTACAGCGAGTACCCTTCTCTTAGATTTTGGGACAAACCGGGTGGTGATAGCCCAACCCAGACCCGGGAGCCCCTTTCCATAGAGCTGTGCCAAGGTGCTTCAGTGCCCAGTGCCGATGTTCTGAAGACTTTCACTGGCACTCATGACTGGTCCGTATTTATTCCCACAGGGAACAAAATGTCCCCGCACCCCGTGAGGCAACACAGCAATGGTCATGGCCCCTGTGATGGGAGGCGCCCCCCAAAAAATCACCCTCTTGACCCCCTGCCCTGAAAGGCATCTAGGCCATGTTTCATGCCGTGCATTATTTCAGTTTTAACCTATTAAATCCCCACCAGAAGTGATAAAATATCTGATGTATTAACGCAGTTCTCTGAAACAGAGCAGGAGAAGCTTTATAAAGTATATTTAGTGCTGTTATTATGTGCGCCGTTCTCAGGGCACGGGGGACTTTCAAGTAGCAGCCAGTAACATAGGTATCAGCTTGCGGGTTGTCGCGAGGGATCACAGCCAGCACAGCTCTTGCTTTTGGCTTTCTATAGCCCCGTGCTCAGTGCAAAGCGGAGCTGGGCACCAAGGATGCCGTCGGCGCAGGAGAGGAGTTATCAGCAGGTCGCTTGGGCAGGTGGCGGGGTCTCTGTCCCCCTCTATGCTTCCAGCCTTTTGGGTTTCCTTCTTTTTTAACCAACTTATTTTTCCTTACCTTGATCAAGAATTTAAAACCTTATGCAATCCTGCATACAACCGTTTTAATTAGGACCAGCAGTGCACTTTGAAATCCTCAGATAAAAGGCGGCCTATAAATGCAACAAATTCCATTTCCGAAAGGAGTTAGGCAAGATAAGAAAAGTTCCAATCCCCGTATTTGCATTTTAAGGAAATTTGATGAATCTGGGGTCAAAGAATATTCTAGAATATTTTTAGACCTAGGCATTTTGCTTTTATTACTCAGGTCAAAGCAACCCTCTCTGTACCCTTCACCTTTGAGGTGTTTTGTCTCTACGTGTTGACTTTGGCTTTACAAGTCCACCACTTTAGAATGTAGGTAATGAGTTGGGTGGAGTGTGGGTATGTGCCATGTGCACACATGGCTTTATGTCTAGTTTGACTTTAGAAGCAAAGAGAGAGCTTCCAATGCTGCAAAACCTTCTGCATGCACTTGAACATACGTAATTAATGCCTTGGAGATTACTGAAGGAAAACAGAATGCATTCCTGCAGCCGATGGGGACCATGCACTCACATCACCAAAGCAAGATAGAATAGAGATGTTTGTCATATAAATGGTCAGCTGAGAAATTCCCAAGTAAGTAAACACAGAGGAGAAATTGCTATTTTTTTCCAGTGTCCATTTTGCTTTCAGTATAAGTTTGTTTAACGCAATTTTTTAGAGCCATTCTGGAATATGCAGAGGCAGGGGGTAAATTCAGGGGAATTAAATAAGCACAGGTTCCTGCGATTCTTGTGTCAAAACCTTTTTGGGGTGGAACGCTGAAAGCCTGGGTAGTCCTAACAGACACACAGAGAAGGTCCTTGGCGTGGATGCCTCAGCCTTGTAGTGCTTGTTGTCTGCAAACAAGTACATTAATATTGCAGTGATTTATCTACTGGAGAATGAGGTTCTCGCCGGATTGCAGAATGCATCTGGGCCAGCCTAATGAGCACATTCTTCACCATCAGAGAGGCTGTGGAGGGCTTGCAAATATTTTAGACATGATTCACGGAGCCAAAAGGTCTTGTTTACTGATATGCTATTTATACCTAGCTCAATTAAACCTCTTCGGAAAAAAAAAAATCAAGGATGCCAGCACTGGCAGTGTTGTTGGAAGTGAGTATCTCCTCATTAAAAAGGTTAGAAAAACACCATTAATAATTTTGATAGATTCTTTCAGGCATATTTATGCCCTAGTCCTTGTCCAGCTGCACCAGGTGTCCTAGATGTTGTGATTCTGGCAGTAGATGAGACCGGTTGGAGCGTAACTATGTCCCGGTATCTGCTGGGCTCAGGTGCTCCATCCTCGGGGATGAGCTTTGTCCCATTAGCCCAACGTTCACCTGCCAGGAGGTGAGCTGCCAGCAGCGCCCAGGCTGCAGCACACCAGCCCTGCAGGGCTAGCATGGGCGGCTCTGGGGCAACCACCCCCAGGCAGGGACAGGTCTGGACCACCTCCTGATACCCAAGACCTGCAGCTCCCTCCTTGGAGCAACACTCTCATGCCAAGGTGTTTCTGCTTGGCCTGGCTCCCTCTCAGCACCTGGCAGAAAAAGGATCCCTAATTCTCAGTGCTTGGTAGTTGCCAGGCCTTTGGGGACGGGGACAGAGCAGATGGTGGCGTGAGCTGCGAGGTGCATGGCGAGGGCTTGAGGAAGAAACCCAGAGAGACGTGCAGGATTCTGCTGAGGCCAGAGCAGGTCCCACAGGTCCTGACTTCCTAGGCTAGAAAAGACGTAAATCGCCTGAAGGTCCTGTTCTTTGTGTTAGTGGCAGGCTTAGAGAGAGAGATGCCTCTTTGAAGAAGAAAGCTAAGCAATAATTCATACCATCTGAACCTCAGTTTCCTGGAAATGCAGGTCTTTCGGGCCTGATGGTTAAAAAAATCTAAACTATATAGAATCACAGCATCATATTGGTTGGAAGAGACCTTTAAGATTGAGTCCAGCCATTAACCCAGCACAGCCAGGTCACCACTAAACCACGTCCCTCAGCACTGCAAAGTGCTATTTCCTGGAGCCTTCACAGTGGAGTTAAATACTTGCCTTGGAATTCACATTAACATGTGCAGATTCTTTCTGGTACTTGAACCAGCAGAGCCTTTGAAGGTGTCTCCTTGTCCGGTGTGGCCACACCTTTTTCAACCCCTCAATCAAGAGCAAGAAGCTTGTGAGATAAGCGTGAATGTTCTTGTGGCAGTGAGTGCTAGGAGCATCGACAGAAAATACTCAGATGTAAATTAGTGATGGAAAGTAAGCTCAACAGCCTTGATACAACACTTTAAAATTATGAATCCATTAAGTAATAAAGGTTTTGTTCCCTTAATACACTATTAACAAATCTCAGACCATCGTATCTTTAAAAAAATGTGCTTCAGTCAAGTGGAAAGCAGCCTAATGTGGATTTGGAAAGAGGCTGGGAGTGCAACAAATTATAAATGCTCTCTACTTTATCAGCATTACGGAGTACTATTAATTTTAAAAATAGCTTTTAAAAACATACATGGCATACCATAATGGAGATGGCCGTGTTTCAATACATCATCCTGATGACTCTTTCCACAGCAATGAGTTACGCAGACGCGCCAGGCTCCGCTTTGCAAATATGGTATGTACCGTGCTGCAGCTGGAAGTTAAAAAAAGCCCATTTGTCTTTCAATTCGGGATTGTGCTCTGCTGGGACTTCCGAGCACGAGCGCATACGGACGTGCTCTGGGCGCATCAAAGGCCGGGACGCTCCCTCCCACCACCTCTCTCTCAAGGAATCTTCATCCCCCCAAAATTCCCGTTGCTCGTTATCCCCGTCGGGAGTTGGAATCAGCCCGCTGACACGCATTCTGAATGATTAAAAATAAAGATGTTAATGGAAAATGCTAATGTAGCTGAGTATCTCCTTTAAAATACTTTGTCTATAAAAGTTTTCAGCGTTAATTGGCGTAAGCGTCCCTAGAACGGTGCGTTACGGGCTGGCTAAATGATGAAGGAGGTGGTTACCATAGCAAGGACTGTTTTTATTGACTGCTTAAAGGAAAGAGACACATAAAACCATAACTGAGGCCAGAAAATGAATTAGAAAAATCCCTGGGTAGCTCTAACTTACGCCCGAGCTTGCTCGCTTGCCTTTTTCTTCTTTCCTTAGACTGCACGCTTCTCTACTCCTCATAAAACAGCAACTACAGGTATGACAGAACTCAGACCCCTTTGGGCAGCCCTCAAAGGCTGGGATAAAGCTCTGCCTTCTCCCAGGCTGGAAGGGTCCCAGCGTCCTCAGAGCCCCTGTCCCCAGGCTGCCTGCTTGGCCTGGGACGTGCAGGACATGGTCTAGTGGTCATGGTAGCGTTGGGTTGATGGTTGGGCTTGATGATCTTAGAGGTCTTTTCCAGCCTTAATGATTCTATGATCTGTGCTGCCACGGGGACAAAGGTGGCAGTGCCAGGTCGTGCTGGACACACGAAGAGCCTCAGAGAAGACCTCCACTGTGAATACAATGAGAACAGAGCCAGAGGTTGTGTCATTGAAGGCATCAGGAATATACACTTGGGTTTCTCTCTCACGTGGCCTCTTTTGTAGGCACATGAGCTCCAGTTCAAATGCTCTCTTCAGCTGTCTCACAGAATCACAGACTGGTGGGGGCTGGAAGAGACCTCTGGAGATCATCTCGTCCAACCCCCCTGCCAAAGAAGGTTTCCCCGGAGCAGGTTACACAGGAACGTGTCCAGGCTACACCAGCCTTGTAGCAGGTCAGAGATTGTCTGTTACCTCATATCCAGAAGAAGAGCGTGAGTCAGCATCAGCACCAGCTGGGTGCTCATCTGTGCTCTGCAGCAAATCTGTACAT
Organism: Coracias cyanogaster; assembly: GCA_033124195.1. Lineage (NCBI taxonomy): Eukaryota > Metazoa > Chordata > Aves > Coraciiformes > Coraciidae > Coracias > Coracias cyanogaster. Next base: position 6,414 of record JAVSBS010025845.1, read on the forward strand.
TGGGTCCTATGAAAGGACCTGGACTTGGTGTTGATGGTGGAGGAGGCCCTGCCCGCAGAGCAGATGAGGTCTGTTTGGGTAGGATCCAGACGTGCTGCATTCTGTGACGTCATTCTCTCACTCCTCCTGCTATGTCGTGGTCAGCTGCTGTTATACGAGAGTGTTTCAACTCCGTTCATGATGCATACACGGAAAAATGCTCCGCACCATCGTTCTGAGAGTAGCTGAAATGAAACACGATTGTTTCTGCTTCAAGCAAATGAGAAGAGACTTTTGATTTTGCACATCACTGGGTTCTACATTTTGGCACTGTTTATTTCACTGAGCCTACACTACAGAATTAAGATATTAATATATTGGCATTGTTTAGTTGGTACCTTGAGCATGTCCCTCATTTATGTGAATTTCACAGGAGAGAGATGTTTCAAACACCTGATCAGGGAACAGAAATAACTTAATCTTTTAAAATCAGAGACATGCTCTCCCTTATTCCCAACGACAGGTTTCAGCGCCGCATCCCTCAGAAATCACCAGCAACGTGCTCAGCATGGCAGTGGTCCATGTCCTCTGTTCAGCACCTCTGGCCCTACCTCTCGGCTCCACTTCCAGTTTCCCAGTTCAGCTCTCCCAGCTTTCCCTGTTTCTGGGCTGGTTTTCCATCACCTTCCCAGAGCCCTGTGGGTGAAGGAGAGAGAGCGGGGGCTTGGGCATCGGGGTGCAGGCTTGTTCAAGTGGGTTTGTTAGGAAACGCTCTGCTGGGAGAGCCCAAAGGTGAGTCATAGAGATCTCAAGCAGTAGTTTACATCTCCCAGAGCAGGTTGTGCTGTGAGCAGCCTTCGCTGGCTTCCAGCCGTGCTCCGGTGGAGACAATCACCCAAGAGGTCTCTGAAACAACCTAAATGGAGGGAAACGAGTGTGATGAGGGGAAGTAATGGTTTTACAGTGTCCCCACGTCTCGACTGGGGACTGGCAGATCTCAGGTCTGCTTTCCCCCTCCTGCAGCCTTCTGAGTTTTCATCACACTTGCGATGAGGAGAGTCTGACCCTGCTGTTCATACGTCCCCATGGCCAGTGACCAAACTGACTGAAAACATGAGGGCTCTTGTTGGGAAGTGTCATTTGCAGAAGTGCTTCTCTCCCGTCCTCACTGTCTGCACAGAGACGTGTTTTAATAACCCCTCCATCGCGATGCTGATCCAGCCTGGGACTCCTCAAAGCCGCCCTGAGCCAAAGCAGGGCATATTTTCCAGTGACAGGTCAAAAGAGTTACAGCTCCTTAAATCAAATTAGCAGACAGCATCTGAGGGGGAGCCTCTGCGAGATGAACGAGCTGGCAGTTCTTAGAGAGTAACAACGGGGTAATAAACAAGATTAACACAAAACTAATGGAGGAATGGAGATAAATACAGGGAATGTCCATGTCATGTCAGAGGGGGTTGCATGCCAGACTTCTGGCAACGTGATTGAGACAGGAGTAGGTAACTCGTACCTACTAAATCACGGCCATAAATCCTACGCTGTGTTAGCGGAACGTGAATGATCTGCTCTGAAATGAATGGGAAGAAGAAAGGGAATTCACTGCTCATGATAAAAAGAGCTGCTAGCCTAAGCTGCTCCTCTTTGTTCGAGCCAGGTTTGGAAAGGCTCTTCAGCTGCCTGATGATGCAGGTAGGGGTGAACATGGCCTTCAGTCCTCAGCTTCATAAAGATGAGCCCTGCAGAAGCCCATGTGCTCAGGGTGCCAGAAAAACTGCTCCTGTAACTGTTGTCTTGAAAAAAAAAAAAGAGGAACTTTGTACTGGCAAGTAAATTCTGAATTACGTACCAAGACCAAAAGGAGGAGAAAACGGCTCATTCCTTCCCTGCCGGTCTGAGCAGATCCCTTTCGAAAGCTAAGGCAGCCTACACCAAGCCATGAACCTGCAACAAAGAGCTTTCAGTGTGCCAGCTGTCCTGATACAGTCTGAAGTGCTAGTCAATTTTGGTTAAATATTAATTAAAGGAGTTTATTGGTTAATAGGTGGGTTTATTACTAAGAGCAGTGCAAAAGCCTCTCCCAAGGAAAAGCTGAATTTGTGGCTACAGTACCAGACTGAACCTTGCCAGCTCCGATGCAGAATTTCCTTGTTATTTTGAGCAGATCTTGTGAAGTTCCTTGTCCTTCAAACTTATTTAGATTAAATCTGGGTAAGGGGTGATACCTTTTATTATGTGACCTGACACACTTGTCAAGAGGAGCCAAGCTTTTGACCTGACAGACTTCCTCAGCTCCCAGCTCTGTCCACTCCGCAGGTCCCCGCTGTATCAGTGGGTCTGTCTCCAGGTTCACCTTCTCTCTACAAACCTTCCCGCCTTCTGACCTCACACCATCAGAGTGTAACGAGAGGATTATTTGCCTGCTCCTCTGGAGCTATCGAGTGTGACGGCGCCAACACATGGTCACAGTCCAGCACTTCTCAAGTACATTTTTATTAGGGTCCACATCTGGGGAACAATGAAAGAGGAGCTCGAAGGGCTGTGGAGTCGAGAAAAGCCCATGGTGCAGCATTCTGAGCTCGGCCTGAGACCTGCAGAGCTGCCGAGCTGCTGCTGCAGCACAAAGGCGATGATGGGCACCGGGAGAGCAGGGATGGACACAGAGCTGGTTGCGCAGGAGCCATCCCGGAGAACGGGCTTGCGAAAGGCAGAGCTTGTCCTTTGGAGCGGGTCTCACGTTTCAGGCGCGTAAGCTCATACTTGGATTGAAGTCCTTTGGTGGTGCTTGGTGCCCTCACAACCATTTGAGCAAATAATGGAAACTATTACATTTGTGATTTCGTCTGCTGCTCCGGAGCGGCCCGCGTGGTCAGACATGCCTCTCATTTTTAAGTGCTGCGTGGTTTCAACTTGCAAGAACATTTGATAAACTGTAGCTAAACTATAGGGAAATAAATATTTTCTTTCAAATCCATAGTTGTTTTTTGAACTTGTGAGCAACCAGTTAAGCTAGATGGATTTAGAAAGGCCCTACAGTGTTTTTCTGTTGAAATACCACAAGATAAACACCGTTTTTCTTGCGTCCCTGCAGAAACAAGACAGCCCAGGGTAACATAAAATTTTCTTTTACGTCCTTCCAACAATGGCACATTTCTTCTTTTAGAGGCTGATTAATATTTATTACTGTAGTAAACGGCGACTTAAATGTATGCTGGCGGTTCTGCAGTATATCATTAATTTAAGAAAACAGGACACCTAGCATCGAACTACCACGGACCCTTCTACAGTGAATAATGGTGCTGGTACGGCAACCTTTTAAAAGGAAGCAACGTGGCACCGATTTAAGGGGCAACACGTTCCCACGCAGAAGCAGAACGTTCCCACCGGTACATACGGTTACGGGGGCAATCAATAAGTGAGGTGCCTTGGGTTATGCACCGCAAAGGGCAACAAAAATATAAGAAAAGTGGGAAAACCATCACGAACGGAACATGAAAATTAATGTTCTTCTGACAAAGGATACTGAGAGAAGTCCTTCACCCATCCCTGGGTGCAGGGGTGGATTCGGCGGGGCTGGCGGGCAGCGCTTTGTAAAAGCTACTCTTAAGTTCTGCCAAAAGGGGGGTTGAGGTTGGAGGTGGGAGAGAGACTTTTGGGGCTGATTTTCAATGAAGAAGATACTTTGCAGAGGAGGAATCTTGGTTTTCGAGTATTTTTCTGTGCAAGATTCCCAGGCTGTTTTCAGATGTGCCTTTTGGAAAATCAAGAGAGGACTCTTAGTGTCAAAATGAAAAACTATTTAAACCATAAAACTACATGCCAGACTCTGAAGAGCAGCATCCGATAGGTTAGTTCTACTTTTTAAATGGTTCTGCTTTTTAACTACGATGAGCTGGAAAATTCCTTTTGTTACTTTTGTACTCTTGCACTTCTAAGAGTTCTCACTCTGGTAGTAACGGTCTTAATGCCCTAACAGCTCAGTCCTCAGAGACAATTCAGACAGCCCGACACCGACCCGCGTGGACCAGGCTAAGGCCACGGCTTTATGTGCACCTACTTGAGATGTGTGGTAAGGAGACAGGGTTGTTGGACTGACACATCTCTGCCATTTGCAGGCTAAAAGATTTACAGCCCTAAACCAACTCCTCCTGCTCCAGGATGGCTTCACCGTGGCTCAGGCACCATGACTGGCTCCCATGGTCATGATCTCTAATGGCTGGTCTTTGCCCCACCACCCTCGTTATCTCCACTGCCTTTCCAACCGCATGACTGGCCAGTGCGCCTCGGCTCCATCTGCTAACCTTCTACATCCACATACATCAGCTAGATACACCCTGGGAAATCCTTTCTGGGACATTCCTTGTTTTCTTTGTGTATACGCACAGCTTTCTCAAGAGCTTTTGCCTCATCTTGATTCAAATTCCTCCCTTCCCAGATCCCCAGGTGGGACAAAGCCCCTCCTTCCTTGGCAGGGCGGCCAGCTAGAGATGGGGATGTGATCCAGTGATGGAGATGGGACGTGGCAGCCCCATAACACTCTCTGCTCCGGGTGAAGCCAATGCCGGCCATGGAGCTTTGTCCTTCATCATGGTGCTGGTCCTTCAGGAGCCCAGCAGCAGGTCCGGTGGCTGCTTTGGCTTGACACAGAGGCTGGTTGTGCTGGGCAGCCACTTCCCAATGGGTCCATCTGCACTGGAACAACCTCCTCTGAGCAGCGTGGCCCAGGCAAAAGTAAAAGCAAAAGGGTGAAAAGGATGATAAATTTTCTTCATAAATGCTATATGTCATTTCTTACTTTATAGATGGGCTTGTAGAGCTCAGAGACTCAGACCGATAGATGACTTTAAGAGCTTTACTCACTACAAATAATCTTTTGATGATGAAACCAACTGCGTAAAGCTTTGGAAGAAAGATCTTTCATGAATATAGCCAAATTAGGAAACCCATATCGTAACAGCTGTGTTCATAACCACATGTATTGCCGGTTTATTTTTCAATCGACATGACTGCATCTATTTTTGACTACAAACTACATGACTCATTTGATCACCACCAGTGAAAAAAACATAGTATGTTGCCACAAAATATTTCCTAGGGTTGATGCAGTATTTTTTTTTTCTCTCCACTGCAATCATATATCTCTTTACAACCAACCACGGGCAAAATCGGCATATACAGGAATTTGGCTCATTTTATTCAATAACCAGTAGAAAAAGAGCCACCTGGATTTTGTTGTCATTTGTCGGCCTTTTGATTAGTTTCTTCCATTTATTTTTCTGTCTTTTTCCTTTAGCTGCGTTGCTCTGATTGAGATGAAAATTTCTTCAAACGTATTTCAACCAAATCCGCAGTTTTACTACTACGTTCATGGCAGAGGGGCAGAAGCTTAACCAAAAGCAGCTGCGGAGCAGTGCTTTCTACTTCATTTATCCCTTTATGTTTGTACAAAGGAGAAAAATTGAAAATTGGCCAAGAATGTAATACCACAAATTCTCTCACTGGAAAACACAGCATAGTTTGCAGTAATCCCTTTAACCGTAGCATCAGCTCCTTGGTCTGCAGCGCACAAGCTGCTCTCAAAGGCTCGATGCGGAGCCCGGCTCCCCGGGGCCATGGTGGTCCTCACCCGCGCGTCGGGCTCCAGCTACTTCACGGCATCAGAAATATTTGTCGTGGTTGGCCGTTTCTGTTGTCTCTGGGCCAAATTTGCACTTGCATCCGTCAAGGAGCAAGTCAAGCAGCTCTTTTGAATTGCTAGTGTCAGTGTGGCTCTGCCTCGGGGGCAGAGTGACGTGGATCTGCTCTGCAAGGCTCAGGTCAGCTCCACCAGCCCAACAGCACCAGCCTTCTCATTAACCACCACAGTCAACTTCTGCTCAAGGTTTCGCTCGCCTCTCTGCAGCCATGCCTTTTACTTCTTCACACCAAAGCAGGTCAGCATCAGTTCCAGGCGGAAATTTGGCCTTTTCCCTGCTGTGGGATTCCTGAAGAAATCAAGACATTCTGAAGCTGAACTTTCTGCTCCGCAGCGCTGCCTCTCTCCCGCAGCGGGCTTCAGCCCTGTTCGTCTGCCCTGAACACGCCTGGTCTCTCTGGCCCCCACAGCTTGCTCCATGTCACCTCTCCACCTTTCCTGGGACTTGATCCCTTGCTCTGAGAAGCCCAAGCAAGGAGAGGGGCTGGGATCAGGGCAAGGCACCAGCACTTGTCCCTGCACAGGCACAAGGGCAGGGAAAATGAAGTTGCAGCTCAGGGATCGGTCTCTCCTCTGTCCAGATGGCTGAACATAGAATCGTAAAATCATAACTTGTTTTGGTGGGAAGAGACCTTTAAGCTCATCAAGTTCAATGGTTAACCCAGCACTGCCAGGGCACCACTAAACCATGGCCCTCAGCACCTGCTGATGTTGCTTAATTTGATGATCTGAAGGGTCTCTTCCAACCGAAATGATTCTATGAGGATAAAGCCTTTGAGCCAGGCTTGCCAGCCCCAAACACAGCCCTGCGGCACAGGCAGGAGCCGGGCTTGGCGAGCGGGCTCTGCTGAGGGGAGCTCCAGTGAGGGCATGTGGGGTTCGGGAAGGGGCAGGGAGGACGTGGGCTTCACTCTCCAAATTCAAAGTCAGAAGGGCTTGGAAGTGGCTTGATCCATTCTTCAAAGCCACGGCAGAAACAACATGAGTGGCAGGAATATAAATGAGGAATAAAGCTGCAAACTCAGCCGAGGTAGACCTTCAAAATCCATCTTCGAACGTACGGATTCTGACCTGAGAAATGGGTGTTGCTTAAGTCTCTGTAAATCACAGAGAATGATCCTCTAGGAGAGCTGGCCCTCCACAGATGACCTAATACGTCCTTTCCTCCCCTGTCCTCAGTGACTCCACTAAACTCCCGACCTTGCCGACCAACAAAGAGGACCTCAAAGGAGATGGGAAGTCTGGCTGCACCTTCAGCATCTCGTCAGCAGAGGCAAGGAGCTCTGCTAGGCTCAGAAACGCTTACCAACGCCAACCTCTTGCTGCCATTCCCTCAGCCAGCAGCTGCTCTTCCGTCCATGGCACAGGACTTCAGAGCGCAGCCGACTGCTGGGCGCACGTCAGGAAGCAATAGATGGTGACACCTCTGTGGGGATCGTTTTGTCCTGGTAAAAGCTGCCGGTGAATCAACAGGAAGTTGAAATCCCCATTTCTCATAATTGAGCATCTTTCCCCATTGTCGGCAATTTATGGGGGATGACTACTGCGGAGATTTAGCTGTGTTTAGTCACGGCATGGTTTTGTCTCTTCCTAGCAAAGAGCTAAGTTTAGCGCAGACTCATTATTCAGAGGCCGTCAGTGCTCACTGGCCTTGGCATCCTTCCCGAGGCGCAGCTTGAGCAGCCGGGTCCTCCTCGGAGCCGACTTTAACTTCCCTTCACCTCTCCCCGACTGCACTTTGCTCTGCTTTGTGACCTGCCGTGACGTGGGAGCCAACCCCAGCCCCGCAGACAACGCTGACGATGGGCTGAATCCTTCAGAAACCTGGGAACGGCCCCGGTCACTATCCGGCCTGGCTGAGCTCCCCGTCTCTGGGAGCAGCCGCTGTCAGGTGCTTCTCAAGGGGGTTCTGAACATCAGAAATAATCTGCCCTTGATATGGCTCCTTGCTCTGGCCACGCGCAGCTGTCGGCCTGTCGCGATTTATTTCTGTTATCA
>JAVSBS010025850.1:0-16259 GCA_033124195.1 Coracias cyanogaster
CCTCGGCGGCGCCTCGCTGACCGTCGACGGCGAGCGCGGCTCAGCCCGCAGCAGCACTCGCAGCATGCCACGGTACTCGGCCGGCGTCAGTAGCGCTGGATCGTCGCGCGCTACGCCGACCTCTTCAGCCGGCCCCAGCTCGAGGCGCTGCGGGAGGAGGCGGGGAGGCCCCCGCCGCCGCCGCCGCCGCTGCCGCCTCCTCCTCCTCTCCCGCCGCCCCCGCCGCCGGCCTTTGTCTCCGCTGGGCTGGGCGGACGCGGCGGGGGCCGTTAGAATGGAACAGACTGAAGGTGAGGGCAGCGCGGCGGGACCGGCCCGCACGGGCTTAAAGGGGCCGAGGACGCCATGTTTGCTGCCGGCGCTGCGGCGGCGAGGGCCCCGGGGCTGCCCCCGCGGAGGGCGGGAGGGGACGGGGCGGTGGGCCCCGAGCCGACCCCGCGGGCAGGGCCGAGCAGGGCCGGGCGGCAGCGGTCCGCCGTCGGTGGGAAGCGCGGAGCCGGGCCGCGGAGGGCCGGGCCGGGCAGCGGGACCCGCTCGCTTGTCCCACCGGCTCTTGTCCCTGCGGCCCCCGGCGCCTCCGCATTCCCCGCTCCGCCGGCGGGCGGTTCCGCGGCAGGTAACGGGGCCGAGCGGCGGCTGCCGGGGTCGCCAGCGCCGGATCTTCTGGTGGGGAGAAACTTGGGCTTGGAGCCTGCACCGCGCTGCTCTGACACGGTGCGAGGCCCTGGACTTGTCAGCTTCTCCGATCAAAAGGGTTTCGTTACCTGCTCTTAAAAACCGGGAGTCCTTCGGTGGAGGGCCTGTTGTCTCTATTTTTTTCCCCTTTTTTTTTTTTTTTGCGGTACCGTTGCGTTGTGCTCCACTTTGTTCTGTGTCTCGCACTGCTTGCTTTTGAGTGTCAGTACTCTCAGCAATACAGGTTTAAGGTTTTCAAATTGTCGTTAAAAAAAATCTTAATGATAATGTAGTTCTGTATATACCAGCCAACCCAAAACTGGCCTGTAATCATAGTTGGGGGAAAAATTGTGGCCTGTTTTGATGGTTCTTTAGGTCTTCCAGTGGCTTATCGTAGAGATGCGCAGAGAGTGGTTTGGTTGTTAGATTTAAAAACAAGCTTAAAAATTAATGAAGTGCTTGAAAAGATTTTGCTACAAAAATTTGAGTGTGCGCTTTATGAAGTTCCAGAGTAAGAGCAGAGGGTGATGATCAAAGGCTGTATGGGGTTTTTTAAATACAACCATGTTGTGCGTTTTTTTCAGCTCAGCAGGTTTTCCCGAGTTTGAAGAGGTTCCCGTGAGAGATGTTGCCGTTGTGACACGGGTTTGCACATGGGAAAGCATGCCGCAGCCCTTACGGTGTCTGGCATTGCCAAAGGTCTGGCCTCTGCTTTTACGTGAATATCAATTCGTGACTTTCCCTCAGGAACAAAAGATTTTCCTCTGCATTTCATTTCCCAGTTGAATCCAAGGCTCTAGGTATAAACGAGTACTTTAAGCTCATTTTCAAGACAAAGTCCTTTTCTCCCTTTTTTTTTTTTCCTCTTTAATTGCATGGACGTTTCCTTGGCTGCTATCCGAGTTGTTTCACTCCATGTCACCATGGGAAACTTGTTAAAAGTGGCCTTATCAAAACCATGTTATAGACGTGACTATTTCTTCTGGCATTTAAGAAAAAAAAAAAAAAACCACAACAAACCCCAAGCACCTTTAAAAGGTGTAGAGGGAAGTAGTCAGCCTCACCACATGCTTCAGAGTTTGTCAAGAGGCTGTGATTCACCACCAGCCCCTGCCAGCAGAGTCTGCGCAGCCCACTGGAATCCGTAGAAATCCACAGGCTACAGTTTTTCTGCTGATGCACCTACGTGCTGGTGGAAAACTTGGCGTTGTCTTAACGCTTGTAAATAAAAGTTTCCGTGCGTGATTTCTTAAGGACATCCAGAGCAGAATGAAACCAAGCAGGCCAGAAGTACTGAATGCAGGCGTCGATACGAATAATTATTTTACTTCTGCCTGCAGTTTGTGTAATTTGAAGAGCACGGGCTGCTATTGTGGTTGGTAGAGGTGTCCCGCGGGTGTTTCCTGACGTGGCTGGAGAAGCGTGGGTGCGTTGGGTTCTCGGGGGGGTCGGTGGCAGGTGTGTGCGGGGCTGCGGCGGAAGCCGAGTTGAATTTCACCTGCTTCCAGCAGGGCAGTTCTGAGGTTTTGAGAGGAGGAGTGGAAACATAACAGAAGTTGATTGCATCACTAAAAACCCGACCAGCCCAGCCTGTTCCCGGCAAACAGCTGTTTGTAAACCACGTGTGGCAGTGGGCATCTGCTGGGAATCGCTGCTGCTGGAGATGACAGTACCGGTGCAGGTCAGACACAGGCACACGTCGGAATGAAACGGGGCGGAAAATGGCAGCAAAGCGCGTGTGTGGGGACTCGGGTAACGAAAGGGTGTGGGATGGGAACTGATCTTTGGTTTAGGCTTGTGTGCACAGGAGCTGGGTTGTCATTTGTGGCCTCAGACTTCTGCTTTCAAGACTGTTGATAGAAAGTCCAGCTCAGGGTGATGAGGCAGTGACACTTCACTGAACACGTCAGACTGACTCAAGTGACGGCTTTTCAACTCAGCCAGGGAGCCAGCAGGACAGTTTCTGTTCTCAGAGAACTTTCCACCTCTGTTAAATGCCTCTCTACCAAGTGTGAACCCAACTGCTTCAGTCGGGGCTGCTCATGTGGTGCTTCTCCGAGCTCTTCATCCCTCGGGCTTTGGGGACAGTCCTGCCTCCTCGGACTCGAGCTCCCCGTGCCTTGAGCTCCTCTTCAGTGAGGAGCAGCAGTGGGTGCTTCTGAACTTTCCTACAATTTGTCTTACGCCCTGCATGGTCGCTGAATCTTTTCTCGCTTTTTTGCGCTCTTCCTGCTTGAGCAATAACAGGGTGGGTGGATGCGTGTTTGTGTGTTCTGTAGCAAAGTCCTGCTGCGTTGCTGCATTTGTGCAGAGCTGCACAGCTCCTTTTTGGAAGGAAGAAAAGCTTCCGCCGCATGGGATCGGCGTTGCTCAGAATTGTCTGATAATCTGAGAGACTGGTTATTTCTTAGTCTACTGCAGCATGACAGCAGTATTTGAGAACTTCGTAAGGATCTTGTTTTCTGAGAGCGAAGATGCAAAATACGCATGCTGAAAATGGCTTTAGGTAAGTGCAGTCGTTGGTGAAAGATGTGAACCAAGAGGATTCCCCATCTCTCCTTTCCCGTTCCTCATTTCCCACGCTGTGTGCTCGCTGTTGAAGGTGTAACAGGTTTTTTCGAGTTATGCTCAGTCAAGCCGAGAAGCGCGGGATGGGAAATGAAACAAACTTGCTGTTGAGATACAGAAGAGCACTGTAAAGCTCTACTTTAATTTCATTTACTTTTTCCTCTCATATTTTGAATTGAGACTCCCATGGGTGGCGTAAAAATATTTGCTCAAACAATGTCCATGTGTAAAGTCCGAAAACAGCCGGGTTTTCCTGCTCAGAAGATCCTGCAGCCGTGGGAAAGGATGAGCACTGAATGCTGGCTCCCCACTTCTAGAGAGCAAACTCTTCCTCTTGTCTGGAAATTCAGTTGCAGTTTTGAAGGTATTGTTGATTTCAGGTTGTTTCCCAGCTGCTCTAAAGTGTCTATTTCCTGCAAACCTTGAAATAATTAAATTGTTTCTTTATCTGTTGGTTGAATTCCCGTGTTGTGTCCGTGCGGCGTCTGCTGTGGGTCATATCTGGAAGTTAAATTCTACAGCTTGCAGGAGGCGGATGCTCTTATCTAGTACTGTCGTGGCGAGAAAAGTTTATTCTGAAAGTCTTCTGCAAGATCAAGACGTGTCACTGAAAATCACACTGGCTTGCGCTTGGAGGTAGCGTTCCTCTGCTGAGGAGCGGTGGGGACGGCTGGCTTGAGGCTGCTGGTGGTATCTCAGACAGTCGGGTGCTCTTCGCGTTAGGGCTTGGGACTTAGGTTTAAACATTGAGATTCCTACATGTTCCAGACTAACCGTTTTGTTCTCCCGCTTGAGTAGCTCCAGGGTCTGTCCTCTCGTGTGCCGCAGTCCCGGTGCCTCTGCGCTGGGCAGCAGCTGAGGAACAAACTGAGACAGGGTTTTGGAAAGGAAGAAAGGTGGGAAAAGCTGGGTGTGTTAACCGTGATGACAGCGAAAGGAAGCAGCTCTCCGTGGTGTCAGCTCTGTGGGAGGAGAAGCACCTCTTGTGTTTTGAGGCTGGAGAGGAGCAGTTCAGTGAAGCAATAACTACTTGCTTCTGCAGCCGGAATGGGGAGGTCGTGCGGCAGGTTACAAGTTGTCCCTGCGGTGACGCGTGGGCTCGCAGCGAGCTCCAGAAAGGAATTACTTTAAAACAATAAGTCAGAACTATTTTCTTTTACTGGTGACTCCTAAATCCAGCATAAGTAGAGTGTCTGAAGTTCATTAAGGCACAGATTTTGTCAGGTAACAAAAGGAAACACGCTGACCCACCCTCTTTGGTCAGTGCCTGTGAAGCGAGCGGAGCTGGCCCAGCTGGGGTCTGGCTGTGGAGAAGAGGGGTATGGTGCAGGAGACCTCGGCTCGGAGGAGACAGGAGGGACCCGACTTGTCCTGCAGCTTCTGGATGTTGTTAATACTGTGGCTGGTCTCATTAACCCCACTTTGGCGCCTAGTTGTACCAGGCTGTCAGCAGAGAACTTCTGCTTCTCAGCACTGGCAGAACTGCATTTTTGTGCTGTACCTTATTTCAGCCCTTCTGAGAAAAATCAGCTCTCATGGAAGGAGGATTCTTTGGGTGCGGGTAAGGACTTCTGCTGCCTGAATTGCATCTTACTGTAGGCCAAGTTGGGCGTGACTGTGGCGAGAGGCCGGTCGTGTTGTCATGGCTTCGTGCTCCCACCTTGTGCAGCGAGTGCTGCTGCTTAGGGGCAGGGCTGAGGCTCGGGAGCAGCCTTTGTTAAACTAGGAATAGGTAGATCATCAACTCTGGAATTAAATTTATAGACAGAATTAGAATGGGTGAATACGGGTGGCCTGATGCGGTACCTCGTGATCGGCCAGACAGGGGCTGTAACATCCCAGAGAGTAAATAACCTTGTGTCCTGGTGAAGTGCTGCACAGAGCAGCTTGGTTTCTATCCCAGCTTTTAAGTGCAGAAGCTCTTTTAAGGACAGGCTGAAAGTTGCCTATCTAGTAGAAAAAGGTCTTTCTTGCAGAGTATTTGGGTAAAAGAAAGTGATTTAATTACTATTGAAAGAAAACAGCAACAATAAAGAACGGGGAAATGGAAAGTAATTCTGAAATGTCTTCATTCCTGCTTTGAGTCTGTCCATCAGCGGTGGATGTGCCGGGATGACTGAAGCGCTGCTGCAGCCTCTCAAAATAAGTTCAATTTTTTAAGTATTCAGAAGAAAAAAAGGATTGAACCTGTTTTTAGTAAGAAATAAAAGCAGCCGAGGATGGAATTTGTTAACGGTGTGAGAAGTCTGTTGTTTGCTCTTCAGTTTGGCAGAGGTGAAGTAACAAGTAGTTGGTAAATAGCACGAACAGTCCCACTTCCTCTTCCTAGAATGGGTGGTGGTTCTGCCTGACCTCGATGCGCAATCCCGCTCGCTCCACGTGCTGTCCCGTGGCTCTGCTGTCCCCTTGACAGCAGCGTTTTGGAGCAGGGACCTGCTAGAGACAAGGGGTGGTTCTGCAGCCATGAAATGTTGCTGCAATTAGTGAATTTTGCTGCGTAGCGTTGTGCTGTGAAGTCTTTCCCCTGAGTCGCTTCATTACGGTGACAAATGTGTCCCTGGTTGATTGCACGGGGCAGTAAGGACGGTACAACCACGGGTATAACCAGGGCGTGAGGTCCACAGAACACGCAGCCAAATTCTGGCCGAGTTCTAACTTGCTGGGGTTGCAACCTCAGCTGCTTTTTGCAGTCTCGGAGGAGGGAAGTGTCATCAGTGCTTTGAAAACTCCTCGATAACGTATTGAGACATGGTGTGCTGGGAGGGCGAGAATTTAATGTGGGCTGGGTTCTGTGCCGATTCCACCCACAAGAAGGATCTGTGGGATGCGTCAATGCCCTTTCAAAGCCTGACCCAAAGGGTACAGCCCCCTCCTTTGTGCCTGCGCAGGCACAGAGTCAATAACGCAGAGCGGTGTTTGCTTTGGAAGGGCCAAACTGACCTTGCCTGGGAGAAAGCGTGTTCAGGTCACTGCGTATCCCTTCTCGTTGAGCACTGAGGTTGTTTAGGTGGATACAGAAGCCTTCTCAGAGCCCATGGTTGAGTTTTGGAAATCTTAACTTCGATTTAGTCCAGTTTTGGTGGTTTAATATGCAATGGGAGATGGCAGGTGTGTATGACAGCTTTGTCCCCTGTAATCACGTTCTGTGAATAACCTCGGGTTTGGGAGGTCTTTTGATCCTGAGGCAATTTTTCTGTCCCTCAGAACCACGGAGTGCTGAAGCCTGAAATGCTTAATACTAAAATAAGGCAGGAGGGCGGGGAGTGAGGAGAACAAGCCTCCTCACCCTGCCGAGACCAATGGGTGCAGGCTCTACCTTGCTTTTCTGGCGAGAGAAGAGGTTGGGAAACGCCCTCTGAGGCTGTGTGGTGGTCAGCAGCTGAGGTGGAGTGACCTACTCGCTGGGACTGTGCCCTTGCTAGAAAAGCCCATGACTCAGGTCTCCTGTGGCCTGAGGGCTGCTCATCCGGCTCCGATTTTGCCAAGGAGGTGTGGAGGAAGAGAAAAGGTTTCTCTCTTGTTTGAGTGGTCTTTCTGTGGTTTTACTGGCTTGGTCACTTTGCAGCAACTGTGGTGTCAAGAAAAGTCGGTATCTTTGGTGTGCTCGAAGTCTGCTGTCCTGCTGCTTTGTGTTAGAATAACGCATCCCAGCGCCGAGCTAGGAGGGATCGAGAAGCACTTGGAATTCTAGCGTCATTATTCGGACTGTGTAACGCTTGGGCCCGTAGTTTTGAAGCTCCTGTAGGTGCTTGTAACATTTCTTTAAATGTCTTGGAAAAGAAGAAAGTGGTTGTATAAAAAAGCTGTTCCGCAGCAATGCGTAAATAGCTCTTTGTAAAGATTCGGTAATACCAGTCCTTTAAATCCATGGGAGGGTGGCCACGGAATAGTGAGGGGAAATTGGCCTTCAGGTCTCAACAATTTAATTTGCTTAATTACTACCTTTTGATTTACACTGACTTCTTCTTTCCCTTCCCCCGCATTCAGGCCCTATGAGAAAAAGGGAAAGCTAAGGATGCTGGAGCAGAACAATGGATTTCTCTTTCTCTTTCATGCAAGGGATCATGGGAAACACAATTCAGCAACCACCTCAACTCATTGACTCAGCCAACATCCGCCAAGAGGATGCCTTTGATGCCAGCAGCGACATTGCTGAAGATGGCGGCCAGACGCCGTACGAAGCTGCCCTGCAGCAAGGCTTCCCGTACCCGCCGCCCACGCCCGAGGACCTTCCGCCCATCACCAACGGCTACCCACCGACGATCAACGTGTACGAGCCTCAAGCCAAATACCAGACGTACACTCAGTACCCCAACGGTTCGGCCAACGGGTTTGGTACCGTCAGAAACTTTAGTCCCCCAGAGTATTACCAAATGGACAACTCCACCGCAAGGCCGCACGAAGTTCTGGAAAAACCTTCCCCTCCACAGCCGCCACCTCCACCCCCACCTTCAGTTTCACAGACGGTGATTCCAAAGAAGACTGGCTCACCAGAGATCAAATTAAAAATAACCAAAACTATCCAGAACGGCAGGGAATTGTTTGAGTCCTCTCTGTGTGGGGACCTTTTAAATGAAGTACAAGCGAGTGAGTATGCTAAGGCGAAACATGAAGGGAGAAAAGAGAAAAGGAAAAAAAGTAGCAAGCATGACTCTTCCCGATCGGAAGAGCGCAAGTCGCACAAAATTCCAAAATTAGAACCAGAGGAGCAAAATGTAAGTGGAATAATAGTTTCAGCCATCTGTATACCCGGTGGTGTTGACGGAGCACGCGTCTGCGCCCGCGGGTTTCCTTGCTTTTAGTTGTATACATAAAGTCACGAGGCTTGGTTTATTTGTCAGATACTCGCAGTTCCTAGCAACCGAATATCATTTCTTGGACAACAGTTCTGATTAAAAACTGCCTACGAATAAGAAATGTTAGAAAATGTTGTATATTTAAAAATATTATTTAGCGTTTCAGCACGTTCAGAGTTGACTCCCCTTTGGGCAGTGTTGCAGCCAAACACTCAGTTTTTTGGCCAAAAGTGTACACATTTCAAAAATTGCCTCTCGAAGCAGTGCTGGGGTTTTCGGTGGAAAATTGGGTTGCTTGGAGTGTTCAGCACTGCAGGTTTTTGTGGGTCTTTGAAAGGTACTCTGAATATTGTGACAATGTACAAAACCCAGGAGCTATGGAGCATATGTAGAAGCCGGTAGAAATTAGTATTTAGAAAGAATGGGCAAATTAGAAGTAGCCATTGACTTGGCAAAGTTTGGGAAAATTCAGTCTTGATGTCGTTACTGATTCTGTCCAGTGTTGTATGTACACAGGGTGTGTAAGGTGTGTTTTGACTTAGATTCTGGGAAGCAGAGACACAAATTCCTGGTCTTCGCTCCTCTCAGCCATTCTTTTTCCTTCACTTTTATAAGCCACTTCATTACTTCCGTTTCCTTTTCTGTTGCTTATTCCTGCCAAATCTGTGATACTGGTTTCTGTGTTTCCCAGTTTGAGGGGAATGGGAGCAGGGGGGTGGCGAGTGTCAGGAATGGGGAAGTTGCCATGTTGGGCCGGGAGAGAAATGGCCCAGCTCTGGCCGGGCTGGGCTGTCCCAGGACGTGGCCGAGTTCCTCCTAAGTTCCTGTGAAACCCCTCGATACTCTTGGTGCTCTTGGGAGATGGGGGAGAAGATTCTGGCCTGCAGGGACTGGACTCTGCGCGGGTTCCTGTGCTTGAGGTGGTGTTAGTAGTAGAGGTGGTGGTTTCAGTGGCAGACACGCTGATTTCACACACAGAGCCCTACCAGGAGCGTAACAGTTACAAAACTTGTAAATCCCTCCCTTCTGGGAGGCAGAGCTCTTCCAGAGATCAGGTTGGTGATGTCAGGATTTTGAGATTCCACTGTGTCTGGTGGCCACAGTTGACTCTAATGAAGCTCAGTAAGACCTCGTAATAAATGTTGTACTCCGAACCTGAAATGGACTGTCCAGCTGAGATACAGGTCACCCGTGACTACGTTTGTCCAGCGTTTCCTTGATCTGGGAAGTGCTGTTTGAAGCCACTTGGAGGTGGCTGCGGGAGCTGGGCTGTCTGGCCAGCAGCTGCTGCCGGGAGGTGGTTGTGATGGGGAGGCAGCGCCCGAGCGGCATCTCCCTCTGCTTGTCTTGTACCTGTGTGGAGAGGCACAGAGAGGTCTGCTCTCGCCTGCTGAGCGCCTCTGCTGCTCCCTTGCTGCTGTCCTCCTGTCCTTCCTGTGCTGCTGTAGTCATTCGTTCATCCCCCAGGTTTCACTCAAACCACAGTGGGTTTGGTTCTTTCGCAGTTCAGCTGAAGACGCGCTCTTTTATCCAGGCTTTCTGGATAAGAGACTTTCTTTCTCCAGACTTTGTCACCCCCATGTCAGGCTGTCAGTGTCACCTTACATTTTGTCCTGCTTCTTACCAAGGACTTTGATCCTCCTCCTGAAGCTTCAGCTGTGCCTGTCCCTCTGTTTGACTGGTGGTACCTGGTTATCAGAGAACATAACCTGTCTTTTCCAGCGTGTTGTGTGTCCCAGATTGAACTAAAACCTTCCCCCTCAGATGCCAAGTTCCTAGTCGCATGTGCCATCCAGAATTCAGCAGAACCTTGGTCTTACTTTTGTCCTCCTTGTAGCTTCCACTTTGCTTTCCAAAGATGTTGTTGCAATAAAATCCTTGGTGTTCTTCACCCCTGTTCAGAGAGTGGGTCAGTCTGGTACCAACAAGTTTTTGTGCTAGCGGGTTTCGTTATGAGTTACCCAGTGCACTCTCGGTTTCATCCTCCCACCCTTTGGCTTTCCGCTGCACGATTCCACCTTCGTGTATGTTCATCGTGTACGTTTTCATCATCTTTAGTGTTTCTGATACGAGATTTGTCACTTAGGATCATCTTCATAGGAACAAACAAAACGACGTCGGTTGTTTTACACTGTCCTACTCAGCAGGGCTGTTGGAGAGCGAGGTGATGTGCAGCCATTTCCTCATTCTGACACTGTCGTCTCTGGAAACCCACTGGCGCGGGAGCACGTTCGTACTTGGAAGGCTGATTTGCAATGAGAATGTGATGATAACAGTGTTGAACTTTAAGCTCGGAATACTTGTTTGAAGCTTAAGCTACTCTGCTCAGCAGTCGTGTCCTGCAAGGGGCTGGGTGTGCGCGATCTGTGCGCTCAGCTGGGCTCTCCTGGCAGAGGTGACGCTCCAGGTAAAGAAAAGCTGGAGTCACTGCCGTGCTGTCCCTGTCCGGGGAGGAGAGATTTCTACCCAGCAAATACTAATATGATCGGTCTTAAATGATCATTTTCTGCAGACCCCTCTAAATGAGACACTGACCTGTGCCAGAACTGACGGAGTTGTTCTAGATGCCGTTTCCCCGCGTGTTTCCTCGTTTCCCTGAGCTGAGGCATGCAGTACGGACTACCACAGGGTCCTCCTTTCACAGGGACTAGGTTTAAGTGTGTCTGTGTGTGTGGGACTGACCTGGCAGTGCTGGGTTAACAGCTGGTCTTGAAGATCTCTTCCAACCGAAACGATTCTCTGATTCTAATTTGGATCAACGCCATTATTAGTTTCTCACTGCATGTGTCTGACTCCTCTTCTTGCTGCTCTTTGAGTCCTTTGGCTTCACCTCTGCTCTGGTGGAAGTTCTCTGTCTCGCTAGATAGCTCCTGGCTCCCCTCTTATCTTCTTGGCTGCGGTGTCATCACGCTGCCCGTCGCGGCCCCTCCGCCGCTGGTGTTGGCTCCTGCTCAGTGGGGATCCCTCTTCTGCCAAAACCCTTTCCAGCCCTGCTCTGCCGGAACGGGCCGCGTGCCTGCCTCAGCAACGCACCCTGGGCTTTATGGTGTTCGCTTTTGATCAGCCAAATATTGGTCAACTAAATGCAATTTAACGTCAATGTCACAATTTTCATTTCGTATATTTTGCATGGTTTTTATGAAGTAGTTTTTGCAAATAACTGGTGTACATGAGACCACGTCATGTGGATATCCTTCACGTGTTCTTCTTTGTTTCTTTGAAGCTGTGTCTTAGTTTAGGTAGAAAGTTACTTGGGTTTGCTGTCCCTGCGTGTCTGTTCTTCTGTCAGAGAACATCGCTGTGTGTGGGTGTGATGGTAACGTAAACAGTGTAGGGAGAAAAGGTATTTTCTGGTTGTGATGCTGCATGTTTTGAATTGGGCATAAGGACTGGTCATATTCCTATTTTTCTGGTTTTGTGGTTGCCCTGCTCTCTGAATTATTTTTCTACCTGGTTTCTGTATTAGCTTTTTTTGTTTTACTGTCCCCTTACCCTGTTTGTGTTTGTTTTCCTTTTTCTCTTCATTGTCACCCGTTTCCTAGAGACCAAATGAGAGGCTTAGCATGCTATCAGAAAGACCAAGAGAAGATGCAGTGTTGGAGGAAACCCCGGTTAGTACGTCTACTAATTAACACTTTTTGCACTTCTGGTGTGTTAATATTTCGGGGCTAATTATTACATGGATTCTGTGCTTTGTCAGATAAATCAGTTGCTGTTTCTTTGAAACTCTTACTAATTATGACTGCATCAAACATCTCTCATTGGACTGCATTTATTGCTTTATTCTAAAAGCAACATTCTTCGTTTATGAAGCAGAAACTTTTTTGGAGTGGAGGGGAGTTGCTGTTGTGTGTCTTTGTCAGCAGCTCCTCCGTGTAAATCCGGGCGGTGTGTTGCTCCTCGCTGTCGTGCTTCTAGAAATGTTTCCCTCGTGTTAGATTGTCAGACCTCAGAGATACCTGAGGAAAAAATAACAAGTCCCCGTGGATGGTGTGTGCGTCTCTAACTGCGCTAAACCGTCTTCTCTGCCTTCAAGCTTTCGTTTTCTTTACAGGTCCAGCAGTTCTTGCCCTCTCTTCCAACACAAGTCACCCATGACATCAAGTTTCAGGTTGGCGATCTGGTTTGGTCCAAGGTGGGAACATATCCGTGGTGGCCTTGCATGGTTTCATGTGATCCACAGCTTGATGTTCATACCAAAATTAATACAAGAGGTAAGGAAGGAAGATCTTTGCTAGAGCGTGTCAGGTGTCTGTAGTTGTTCCTTGGTTAAAAATAGCTTGTCTTTGAACTCCCTTGGCGGGATAATTCTGCTTGAGCAGCTCTTCCTGAAGCGTACAGAGCTGGTGCCTATTAAGTTGCCTCCACAGATGGGCTGTGCAAGCGAGGCTGGTGCACAGATGCTCCCACCTCTCTCCAGTCAATGTATTTCTCAGAAGACACCGAGAAGTGTGGGCGCGTTCAGTGTGGGGACACTTACCTTCCCATCCTGAGCTGCTCCAAATCTAGGCCCCTCTTCCTGCTGAACTTCAGCTACTTCCTTCCACCCGCAGGAACTGAGCGGTGTGAAGGAAGAGGCGTAAGCTAAACCGGCGCAGCAATGGTGGTAAAACTGCTGACGAGGCTGTTTCGTTTTCAGGTGCCCGTGAATACCACGTTCAGTTTTTTAGCAACCAGCCAGAGAGGGCCTGGGTGCACGAGAAGCGGGTTCGCGAGTACAAGGGACACAAACAGTACGAGCAGTTACTGGCTGAGGCTGCTAAGCAAGCCAGCAACCACTCTGAGAAACAGAAGGTATGACGGACACGCGTTGCGTGGAGGGTTATCTGCAGTGCCTGTGTAAGTGACGCTCGGCCGGGGCACTTCTGAAACTCGGTAGCTCTTTACCCCGCACAGGGATGCCTGTGTTTCGCTGGCAGAAGTGCTTCTCACAAGGATAACAAAAATATTTCCATGCTCGTGACTTCCACGTGGAAAGGCTGATATCTGAACCTCCTTTGTTGGCTCCTCATGGGGGAGCCATCCTGGGCGCTGGGGATAATTTTACGTCTGTATTAGAATACTGAGTAAAACCAGTGCTTGTGTGGTCGCTGTGGCCCTGTTCGTTGGAAAACGCGGTTGTTCTTCCAGCCGCGGACACTGGTGGATATGTTCTTTTCCATCGTTTTACTGGAGAGGAAGCGTTAGCTGCAGGAACGGCTGTAGATGAACCGCTTCAGGCAGTATTTGTGCTGATCAGAATATTGGTGTGGAAGGAAAAGAGTGTTTATAGAAAAATAAGGAGGATTTTAAAAGTAGATAAGTTAGGATTAAGTCTGTGTGTCTTAACAGAATTACAGGCTTGAATTCTGCCCGTTGTCTTTAGTGAAGCTGTAACTCAGGGCAGAGACTTTTAAGCGTGGTATGATCCAGCTTGGGTATGGCTTGTGCTCTGAGCAGAGGGTTCACTGTCCGCCTTCCAAAAACTACCCTGTAAATGGAGGGCAAACATAAATCTGCTGCCTGAGAGCTTTAAAGAACCTCAGGATTGCATTTGAAGTGCTGTACGTGGCAAAAATCTTCAGTGTAATTAGCTGCTTGTCTTTGTTCCTTAAGATTCGCAAACCAAGGCCGCAAAGGGAGCGTGCTCAGTGGGATATTGGTATTGCCCATGCTGAGAAAGCGTTGAAAATGACTCGGGAAGAGAGGATAGAACAATACACCTTCATTTATATAGACAAAGAGCCAGAGGAGGCTTTGTCAAAAGCCAAAAAGACTGCTGCTTCTAAATCAGAGACCAAGAAGAACCGCCGGCCGAAGCCAGCCTTGCACGCCCAGCCAGAACATGCCAACGCGGCGTCGCCTTCCAGTGCCGAGGCGCGCAGACAGAGCCAACGGCGGCAGTCGAGTGTGGAGGAAGAGGAGCCGCCTCCCGTGAAAATTGCCTGGAAAACGGCTGCGGCGAGGAAATCCTTACCGGCTTCCATAACCATGCACAACCTGGATCTTCAAAAATGTAACATGTCTCCGGTTGTTAAAATTGAACAGGTTTTTGCCCTTCAGAATGCTGCTGGGGATGGAAAACTCATCGACCAGTTTGTTTATTCCACTAAGGTACGTGCTTTGTGTAGTGACTGCTCTTTAGTTCGTGAGTTATCCCAAGCCTGTCTTACTGTGGAGCTTAAACTTGTGCCCACCGAGCTTTGACAAAACCCGTTCCTCCCGTACAACAGAATCTTTTAGGGCACTGAGCTCTTCGTTTCAGTGCACGAGCCTCTGGCCGTGACCGTTCTGACTGGTGGCAGAGGAGCTCCCTGCAGATGGTCACGTTCAAATTATGAAAGCTGTTTAATTCCAGCTGCCTTGTTGAAATAATCCAGACACTCTGTAAATCTTAAAATCCGTGGATTTGTTGGAAACAGATGAAATGATAAAAAGCTGTTAATAATGTACTAAAATAATAACTACGTTTTGTGTAACAGACTTTAAAATGAGTTCTGCCTCCCGGCTTCCTTCAGGTGCACAGCAGCTTCTCACAGGCAGTGTAAGGAAAAGGTTTAGGACTATTTCTCTGCCTCCTTCTTCTGCCTCTCTACCTGGAGGGTGTTTATTTCATCCTAAGCATTATAGAGAAGGTAATGTTTAGAAAAGTCACTGGAAATATTTTTTTTCCTTGTGTTTAAGGGGAGATTGAGGGGATGGAAAGTTCTGCAGGGAAGCAGCTCAGTAGCAGATACCGTCACGTGTATGTGTTACATGGAAGAGCGTTGAGTGTTTGTGTCCCGAGGGTTAGGAGTTAGCAACAACGTGTTTATTAAGAGGTTGAGACAATCTTCTCTTTTTTTTTTTTTTTTTCTTTTTAAGGGAGTTGGTAACAAAACAGAAATAAGCGTTAAAGGACAAGAGAAACTTAATTCTTCATCAAATCAGAGAAATGAAAAAGCAGCGGTGCAAAACGTGTCCTCTCCTGAAACAACTTCTGGGTCAACAGGTGAGCAAAATTGCAGAATCCTTGTCCGAACTTCAGCAATCTAGCATTTAAATTCCGATACCAAACCCGACATTCTCTCATTAGTTAAAAATTCTTAACATCTTTCTGTTTACACAGTAGTTGTAACAGGCGTGGCTGATCTAACGCATGATGAGCCCAGATGCTTGAGAAACGCAGGATGTCTTTGTGATGGGATTAGCTGGTTTGGCCTCTGAACTTTTGGCGTCTACAGCTTACAGTATCTCAGTCATGGTATCAGAAGGATGGAGGCCTTGTGGAGAGCAGATGGCCAGTGGGTGTAGAAGACAACGTAGAGGATGTGTGTTCGCAGAGTCTTGTAAGGACTTCTGGAACCCAACGTGAAATACCACAGCTGGGATCAAAGAGGAAGAGTCTGGTGGTGGCACAGGTCAGGAAGGGATGGCTCTGAGTCAGGACGGCTGCTTCCTAGGCTCGGTTGTTGAGTTCCTGCGTGACGCTTGTAGAGGACAGTGAGTCTTTAAACTGCTTCAGCTGACTCCATCAGCAGAGTGAGGTATTGCTTGTCTTCTGAAGGCCTTTTAGGGGCCCCGCCGTAAAACACATGAGTTTTGAAGTATCGTGCCTGAGGGAGAAGAACCACCGAAGCGAATAATGAGCTTGAGACTAAAAGGGAAAGCGTGGAACAAACTATTTGAAATTTAATTCGTGGTACAGTAGCAGAGAAGAATGAGAAAGATAAGCGGGAGGAGTGCTTTCTAGACTTCGAGCAGGAAAACATGATTTTTTTTTTTCATGGTTTTTGAGGAATAGCTAATGGGAATCCTTCCAAAGGGACTGAGCTTTTCCTCAGCAGCAGAAGTTTGCCTGCAGTGTGTCCTCTCATTGTCCTCACAAGGAGACAGATACCCTTTGGTGAAAGGATGGAGGTTCCTGAAAAGAGACAGTTTTGAGTCATCCTAAACCGAGAGCTTTTCAAGTTCCTCCAGTCCTTCCAGTGACTTCTGTTTTTCAGCCACAGGTTTTGTCCAGGCCGTGTAAAATCCCCATGAACGGTTGTGTTTGTTACTGTGCTTGTAACCTTGCCCTTAGACTCACAGAATGGAAGGGACCTCTGGAGATCATCGAGTCCAACCCCCCTGCCAAGTGGGACCAGAGAATCTAGGGCAGGTCACACAGGAACGCATCCAGACAGGGCTGGAAAGTCTCCAGAGAAGGAGCCTCCACAACCTCTCTGGGGAGCCCCTTCCAGTGCTCTGGAACCCTCACAG
>JAVSBS010025852.1:2796-31294 GCA_033124195.1 Coracias cyanogaster
CTAGTAACAAAGAATCAGAGTCATGAGGCCTCCATCCCAGACATTTAAGTCTTGGCCCCTGGACACTACAAACTCTGATCAGTCTGTGGTGTGGAAGTTGGTAGCAGACACATGTGCTCTGGTTGTCATTCTTCCACTGATCTGTAAAGTTCTATGGCCAGTGGCCATTATCACCATGCTCTGAACACTGGGAGTGCCCAGTTGTGCTAGGACAGAATGGTGTGCATATTTCCAAGCCATGGCCATTAGAGGTGCCTCACAACTGCTTCAGACCAGCCCCAATTTGCACTTTTTTTTTGAGATACAGAGTCCCTAGAATTTATGTACTGGTGTTTTGCCTCATAAATGCAATGTTTTGATTGTATGCCCAGGTTTCATTAATGATCACAGGCCAACACAGCAAGAGGATATGGGAAAATGGCTCTGTGGAGTAAATACACCTTTTCCCACCAGAGGTGTAGGATGGGGAATGGCACACAGAGAGGCTTTTCCCTAAGAGACCAGAGCATCTGTTGCAAATACAGAAGCATCACTCCCACATTGTAAGAAATACTCCTGTCATCAACCTTTACAAACAGGAGGAAGATAAGCTATTGGTAGGACTTCATTCCTGAAAGCCAGGTCACATTGGGCAGCAGTCAAGAAACCATTTACCCAGCTGTGAGGACAAAACTCCAGGGCAGGACATTCAGATACCTACAGACCAGCCCTCTTTGCTCTGTGCCATGTACACAACAGAGAACACTTAACTAAAGAATTTTGATCAGTTGCTATTTACTGGGATCCAGAGAAACTTAAGCTGATACTTCTTGCAGAGCACTGAGGAACCAGCATCTCCTTACTGTCTACTCACATGGATAAAATTTGAAGACCTCACACTTAGGAGGCCTAAGATGAAGTAGGACGAAGACAAAGCAGCAATCTTCAGTTGCCATTTAAGGGTTGCTGCCAACCACAAGTCCACAAGCTCCTCCACACCCTCATCCTGATCTACAATGCCCAGTTATCCTCTCCGAGACAGAGATGGCTGCTGCTGATGGTGAAGAAGTCCAGCCCATTCCATGTCTGTTCAGCTGCGTGACTGGACTCCTCAGGCTCATTTGTACATTCCCAGGGGAGCTGACTAATGGCCCTGCCCTCCTGAGAGCTGCTCCTGAATTGCTTTTGAATTTGTTTTCTAGTTTTCCGTCTGCTTAGCCCTTTTAAACTTTTACATAGATTATTAGGTCTACTGATAAAGGAAAGGTAATTTCTTGTCCTATGATATCCAGAAATACGCTTTCCATTAGCAAGGACAGCTTTATACTCGTATCATCAATATTTTAATGGACAATTCAGTAAGTTTCACTTTTAAAATTATTGTTAGGTGCATAGCACTTACTTTTTGGACAACATATGGGCTACAGTTAACTTTAGAAACTCTTGGTTTAGAAGCAGCTGATCCTAGAAACAAACCTTCATTTGACATTCTTGCTATTTCACATGAGAATAACAGAAATTATAAAACCAAATCATACCCATTTTCTTAGCTTTTATTGTTTCACTGATTCCTCTCAACATTGTGTATGGAATGTCCTTTTTTATTTAGATCCCTACAGAATAAGCATACTGATATATTTACTATTATTTATAACATATTCTGAAGTTTGCTGCTAAATAAACAGTATAGTGACTTAATCTTTGCACTGCTGCTATAGATTCTATAGAATAATTAATCTGTTGATGTATTTCCCCATTAATTCAGCTTGCTCAGCTTTCCTTGTGTCAGCCGCAACCAAGTATTATTCTTTATACTGCGGTGTATCATCATTCCATCACTATTCTGTAATGCTTGTTACACCGAAATGCTCATCCACTGCACTACAAAATACGCCTTTTCTAAAACTCCTGGTGAAATGGCTCAGAGGGTTCTCAGCCTTCTTCCCGACACCTGTTACTGGATTACTCTTGTTCTGACACTTTGGTGACTTTTTTTTTTCAGAGTTCTCCCATGTTTGTGTCTTGCCGTGCTCTAATTCAGTTGAAAATGTTGCTATTCTTTGGTAGATAACACAAATACTAATGTATTATCAATTATTAAGAGGTGTCCCTACTCAGTATCTGTATGCTTCAGCTCAGCCCAAGTTTCCCCACTTTTTTGACATATAGGGTCCCCATAATTTATGTGTTGCTGTTTTGCCTCCATACTGTATGCAACTGAACCCTCAGAATAAGACATTCTCTCTTATTATTTATACCTTTCATTTATATTTTTCCCCCTTCCCAACTCTGCACTGAATTTCAAGGCTTTTCTTTGTCTAACAGGACTAGTGCATGGAACTAAAAGTACATCAGAGGAAACAAACTCTGAAGCCTAAAACATAATCTTCCAGTTTAAAAATCTGATTTACCTGATTTTAGCTTCCTGAAATTCTCTTCTACAACTTTCTAAACACTTGTAACAAATCCCTTTAAAATCCCTGGTAACAAATCCCTTTAAAATTACTAATTGAGTTTTTAAAACTGTATAAACAGAGAGGAGATTCTGAGAATGTTTGCGTAGGGCAGAAATTTTCAACTGTATATTTTAATAGATGAAAAATACATGTCAGTTTTTATTAATATTACATAAACTTTAAAAGGGTCTCATCTTTCCATTAAAACTTCTACTGGTAAACATTCATTATAAATCCCTTTGCTATCAAATATTCACAGGAGTATTCCTAAATAAATCACTAGCAAATACTGCAATATTAATATCTAAAAAACCCATAAACCACAAGGATCAAACGATCAACAGAAAAACTTAACATGAAAACATTTCAACAGTTTTCAAGCAGAGCGATTCTATTTGAAGCCTGGTGAAAGAATCCAGTAAGTCACTTCAGATAAGGATGAAGCTGTTTGGGCCGAGCTTTTCTTGACAGCCCAATCCTGATGGGGCCCTTGCATGTTTTAAGAGGCTGTACTCGTACAAAGTCTCGTGGCAGAAAGTATCCTGTATTTAAAAAAAAAAGAAAAAAGAGGTGAAAGTAAACCCAGAACTCCGTATGATATACACTAGAACTACGTACTGCCAAGATATGTAAATCAGATGAACATTAATTGCAGCTTCTCAGTGCTTTACAACATTCTATCCCACCTTCATTTTGCTCAGCTGTAGTGTCTAACGCACTCCTTTGGGTTGAAATCAAAATGCCAGCAGCCGGGTCACAGGTAGATTCCTTCTAATTAGAAGCATCCTCAAGCTACGATCATATAACTTCCCTTACAGGCAGCAAAGGCATGTACAAATTAGGCAGGCACAAATTACCCTTCCAGGACAGAGAGGACATGCTGAGGAGTACACCTCAATACTTAGCACTAGTCTAAGGAGTTTAGATGCACAAAACCAAATTACAGAACCAGGCATCACTCTACTGGTGATAATAATAACGAAGCCTTGTCTTGTGCCACTCATTTTACAGAAAGTAAGACAGAAGGATGTGGATTTTTTTGTTCCATTGTCTATTGGGTAAGTTATACACCACCTAGTAATCTGCAGCAAGATTCAGTCATTCTTTAGAAGCTGTTCTGTTTTGCATCAAATAATATACTCAGTAGGGAAGAGTGGAAGACCGTGACCTTGTAAACTAGAGATTAGGACAATGAATCATCTGGAAGAATAATCACACAAGAATGCGTTAAGTTTCCCAAGATCTTTTCCAGTTCTCTTTTCCATTATTCTATAAAATGATGAAGCACTGAGCAATTAGCTAGAATACCAAATAGTGAGCCCATCAGAGCCTTAGGCCCTCAGCTGGAATCCTACTGAAGGGAGAAAAAAAAATTGTCTACGCATTTCACAAGAATTTTAAAGATGGGATGATAAAAAACCCCAAAGCTCTGTTCTTAAGTCAATGATGAGATAGTAGTGCTGCTATGTCTTTTATAGGACTCAAAAGAGTCAGTTGGAAGAGGAACTGCATGCACTAAAAGTCAGTCAAGTGTTACGGGTTTATATGTAACTAGTAAAGCACGGTGGTTCGTCGTGCTGAATTGTAAAACTGCTGAAGTATAAATCTTCTTGCCCCACCCAGGTGTCTCCAAAACAGCCACAGTATCTGAGGCAACAGTCACTTCACGTGACCAGTGGGATGTAAAATACAGAATTCATTAATACCAGCAAGTACAAAACCCGTACCTCCTAAATTTCTAACTATGGAAGCAATACACTGGATTAAAGCAACACAGTTTTGGCAGCTAAATTAACAGGCTTGGATTCAATAGCAGAAACTGAGTGATCATATCAAAGATACATAAGCAACCCAAATCATGTAAAAGGATGTGTTATGGCTCAGAATCCTACTGAAAAATGGAGGGAGACAGCCACACATCAGCAGAACTTCTGATATTCACTCCTGTCAGTACAATAAATACAGTATTCCTCCTGACAAAACCAGACACAGTCCTTGCTTCAGAATAAACTCTAAGGCAACGTACAGCGTAAAGGGAAGAGAAGTCTCAGTGCCAACCACAGATTACGCCACAGAAGCAATGTACGTCCTTAAGGAAAGAAGGTACTTAGCAGTCCCCTATTTGCCATCAACTGAGAGTGATGACAAGGGAAACATTGCGTTTTTTCAGCTGCTTCTACTGGAACTATATTAGGTGCCTGTTGATTCTGATAAAGCTTTGGAAATAAGGTACATAATGCCTTAGAAACCTGCTGTTGCCCTAGAAACCTGCATGATTTCTCAGCAATCACAGGGAAAAAAAGAAGTCACTCATTTCTAAGGTTTCCTCCCAGACATCTCTAGAGAAGCTCGGATGGAAACTTAAAAAAAGACACGGAAGCAATGTAAAGGGAATAGTTACTGCTAATGCCAAAGGGGAAATGTCTGGTTTTCTTGGCCCTGTGGCTCAAAACAAAAGGGAAAGAAGAAAGGGAAGATGGTCCAGTCTCAGTCATCTTCTGATCTTCTGCAGGAGCTCCAATGTTCCTTTTAGCAAGCTTCAATGCCACTTGAACAACACTTCAAAGGAGAAGATGTTAATATCAACCACTTTGTGCTGTTATGCACAACAGAGCATTCTGGAATTCCAACTTTCCCAAAGCATTAATCACATCTAGTACAAAACTTAGAAACTAGAATCCACCTGCCCCAAAAAATTCAAACACCACCTTACAGAGTAGTGATAAACAGTAAAAAAGTAGAGCAGAATTCCCTGTAATGTTTTACATTTGATATGTGAAATATTATCAAAAGATGACATCTCTTCAATAAAAAAAACAAGTGAAAAGAACACGAGGTCGTATGTAAATGTTCAAGATTTTCAGTCTCATTATTTCACAGAATGGCCTGAATGAAGGAAAGAACCTTCTGAATTCTGAGAACAGCAAAGTGTGCATCAGTTTTAAGAGGTGCAAGGGAGACTAAAAGTGAAAACAACTGTACTTATTGAAACAGAAGTTATCTATAGAATTTTTCCTTCTAATGTTTTCATATTTCATTGTAGAATAAGTCAATAGCTTTAACAAATGTTTCCAAATGTTGGAAAAAATGCAAAAGCAGGCTTCTAAAAATCCTAATAGATTGATTGGCAAAATTCTTCTGAATTTCTTTCCATGCTGTGTCCAAAATTTCAATTATTCCAAGAAAAGTATATCCAATCACGTTCTCCCTGTAGCATATCTCGGCTATATTGCACTGATTGGAGGCCCAAAGATGTTTGGTGCAAATGGCTCCAAAACAAGCAAAAAAAAGGAAAACCCCACAATGGTACAAGTTCTTTATTCTATCCTAAGAACAAAAAGGCTCATCCGCATGACTTGCTCTGTGAGCCAAGCCAAAGACAGGATAGCTTTCTAGTAACCTACAATTAAACAAAATGTTATTGCTACAGAAAGATAAAAAGAGAAGAAGCAACTACAAATATTTGAGAAATAAGTTTATTAGCACTGCTATTTGTGGTATAGATAAAATCACTCTTACCTCCCTCTTGATGTAAATTATAGTTCTGTTCCTGAAGAAGTGTGCAGGATGAAAAAGCAGGGTTCCACGGGTATGTTTTTTTATAAGCTACATCAAAATAGCCTTGAAACAGAAGCATAAACACAACATTTAACATTTTACGTGATTTCTATAAACAAACAACTAATTTTGTTTCATGCAGTTACTAATTTGTGGTTCTTCTTGATGTGGGTACAATATGTATGTGCGTATTACAGGAAATCTTAATGAAGCCATGAAGTCTCACTCTCAGAGGCTTGTCAAAAGCTATCTATACACCTCATGAAATTCTCCTTTGCATGGATGCAATGATGCAGTTTTTAATCCTCGATAACGTATCATTTTCTCCACTTGGATCTTCTTATTTCAGACTCCGCTAGAAAAGTGATCACTCAATGAGCAATTCATCTGTATCTCTCAGGTTTTCATTCTCTGAGGCAAGGCGTTCAGGTGTAACTTGCAGCACGTTATACTGTTAAAACTCTACTGAACAGAATTCTCTCGGGGGCTATTCTGTGACACTTTTCTAATTGCTTCACAAACACTAATTACCTTCACAAAACCCCTGCAATCTTCACTTTATAAATTTAGAGCTAAGTCCCTGAGAAATTGATTTCAGATGCCAAATTTGAGATGGCTGCATTTTTATCAGATGATTTACCAAAAAAATGACCAAAACATGTCTCTCTTTTATTTTATTTGCAGCTGTGAGAACTTGTCAGTTCTGCAAACTGAACTTCAGGCACAAAATCTGATAAACATGCTGTCTGAAAAGATCCTGAATAATTTACTTATAAAATAGGAGCTATTTGTAAAAGAAGCTACAGCATTCAACTGGTTTTCTTCTTGGTGTACTTCCTTTGCTAACTAAATACCTCTTGACTCTGCAGTAAGTGGGGTAGCAGCACGAGAGCTTACAAAGTGCATTTCCCACATATTCTTTGAAGTGGGGCTTCTGTTTTTTTAAGGGAAAATAAAACATCAATAAAAAAGACAGCATCTAAACTTTAAACAAACAAAACTATAACACTGCTTAAATTTTGCGAGGACATGGCCTGGAAGCCAGAGCCCTGAGTGAGGTGCATATACTCCCTTTATGGGGGATGGAAAAAACTAGGTCGTCCAAAACAGGATGCGATGCAAGCAATGAACTAGGCAAGAACTGCTCAGAGCAACGCCATGAGAAAAGTTAAGTGTAAAATATGTTCAGAAACCTACTGCTGCTTCCTGAGCTTACGATCCTTAGAGCAGCAAACTTCTTGCACCAATCTGGGACGTAGGACACTGAATTAACTTCTGGGGACAGGTAACTAGCACACACGTCAGAGAAATGGGCAAATATCACACACGGCGAGTAGTGCCTACCACTCATGAACATACTGATAAGTATCTTTATTAATTTTTTACATGAACTTGTGTTAAACTGCCTATTTGCCCAAACTGATGTTCTTTAAATAGAAGATATTAGTATCCACATCAGATGCAAACGTATGTAAATGTTGCAAGACTAGCTGTCGTGTTCATTTACAGGTCTTAAGCAAACCAGAGGGATTTAATAGCTGACTGTTGCCACTGCTCACCTAACTCCACGAGAATCTTTTGTGGCATATTACTGCTCAGTAATATGGCCGCCTGAATATTACGCAAAATCCATTTTGAAAAGATTAAGTTGATTTTCATGACACTACAAACATTTTCAGCAGGACAAATCAATGGAAACATTCCAAGTCAGGCTGGACGAGGCTCTGAGCAACTCGATCTAGCTGAAGATGTCCCTGCTCATTACAGGGGGGGTGGACTAGATGACCTTTAAAAGTCCCTCCCAACCCAAACTATTCTATGATTCTATGAAAAGAGTTGTCTCCTTTGTGAATATTGTATCATGTTTTAATTGTGCCTTTTCTCTCTGTAATTGTGCACCTTATTTTTTACTCTGTAGGGATTTCAGGGCTTATTATGATGAAATCCAAGACAAAAGAAATAATCTGTAATGGAATTCCCATTAACACAGGTTTGATCAAGCCTGAAGCTGACTGAATTCTCAGCTACAACTGCTCCAGCACAGTGCAGGCAGCAGCAGTGGTGTAGGTTTTTTGTATTTGGTTGCTCATAGGCAAGTACCTTTTGTCCAACAGATCCTGTACAATTCAATGAAAACTCAGTTACTGCTATGGAATTCCTTGAGTTGAAAAATAGACCTTTAAAGCAAACCAAAAATTGCCTAAAATTTAAATTTGCTTCTTAACATAATAGCTGGTAATACCATGTGCTTACCTTCTGCAATAGCTGAATGCAGCAATTCTTCACTTGACAGTGTTGAAATATCATATTCCTTAGATAGCTTTTGCTCTTCATTTTCATTGGATAACTTTTCGTTTAATGAACTTCCATTACTGTCAGTTACGTTTTGCCCTTCTTTAGTATCACAAATTGAAGAAGAAATACATATTTTCTTTTGAGAAACACTTGTCACATTTTCATCTATCCCCTCAGAATTACTTAATTCGCAATAATTGTGTGAGGTTGTTTCCAAACTAGATAAATTGTTTTCATTTCCCTTGCTAATTTCATGAAACACATGTAGCTCTTCTAGCACTAAACCAAATTTTCTCTTCAGTTCAAATTCATATGAGATTTCATTTTCTAAAGGTAAATACTTATCTTTTACATCTTCAAGACATCCATTGTTCATTACAGATAAATGCATTTTCAATTTCTCTTCTGCAGCAATGAATGTTTTAGAGTCATCCTCTGAATATGACATAATCACGTCATTCATTACGGTCTCACATTGACTTTCATTAGTTACATGCATTTGTTGATCATTTATCTCTTCCTGTTCTACATATTCAAGACGTTGTTTCAAAGCTGCTGCCTCTAAACTGGCTGTCTGATTTTCCTGTGTATGCCCTTGTAAAGAAAACGGCGCCTGTAATTGCAGGTAGGTGTCTGTCACAGTAGGACTGCCTGTGGATGGATATTGTACAGTGGCGTGAATTGCTTCACTTTGTTTGTCTGCACTTGAGTAAATCCTGCAGCGTCCACCTCGACTCACTGCTCTGTCTTTATTGACAAAGGAGCTGCTATCTAGTGCCAAAGTGACAGACTGAAAAACATCCAAGGAACCAGGAAATAAATTTTCAGAGTTTAAGTAAGTATTTTGGTCTTCTACTTTTCCTTTTTGATTTGCTAAGTGTGGGCTATCTTTATCTACTTTTTTGCAATATTCAAGCGTGTTTGCTTGGTTATCTTGTAACAAGAGAGAAGTACATTTTTCCATAGTTGTTTTTGACTGCTCAGGTAGAATTAAGACCTCCTCTGACTTAGCAGGCAAATTATGAACCTCTTTTAAACTGGTGACAGGATTTTCTTCAGACAACTTTTGTTTGACGGAATTGTCGTGGTTTACAACTGGGATCTGGTCAGAGTCTTCAGAATCAGCAGTAAGGGGAATTTTTTCATATGTGTCAAAAATACAAAAGGGTTCTTTAGAAAGAAAATTATGAGAACTTATTTGCAACTCTTTTGACTTAACACTTTCTTTTCTATCACCATTTATATAAGTAGACAACCTCAAATATTTTTTAGGGGTACATGTGACTTCATTTGTGACTTCATTTGTAGACGTTATGCAATTTCTACATCCAGTTGTTTCACGTTTCTTATTTTCACATAAAACAAAAGGGAAAGCTTTAAATCTTTCTCCATGAAAAGAACCATTAAACATTTTACTTTGTTTCTTCTTCTCTTGCTTTACTGTAGTTACCAACATTTCCTGATTTGTACATTTACTATTTACCTTTCCATCTTTCAGTTGTGGATGGGGAGGAAAGTAACTCCAGAATCTAAGATTTGCTCCTATCAGATACTGTATTTTTGTGATATTGCAGGAAAACATCTTGTCTAGTAAAGAACAATCAAAAGCGCCCTGCAGCAAGATTCGGCATTTAGCAATTAAAGTTTGCTTTTTCGTACTTTTTTTGTGACTGACTGACCTTAAACAGGTGCTAAACCCTTCACCCCTGGGTAAGAGGCAGTGCTTTCTGACATGTCTTCCCTTACATAATCCGCTTTCCTGGTTATGAAAGTGGGTTCCTCCTTTTAGGAAAGCGGACTCTTCTTCACCTAAAGATCTAGAAAAATGGCTTCTCTGGCACCCATTGTGTAATTCCAAACCAATGCTTTCCACAAATTTAGAACTTACAAAGCCTGGATACGTTTTGGGGTTTTTATGAAATTCTGTGGTTTGCCTCAAAGTACTATCTGTGAACAAGTTTAACTGATCTTGATTTCTGCCACGTAAAGAGTGTTTTTCCACTCGTAAAGACTCTCCTTCAGTTGGCAAGAAAGCATTTGTGCTGTTGGAAAAGGAAGGAAGAATTGTGGTTTTTAGTTCCACATTCAGATGCTTTGAAATAACAGACAGCAAACAAATGCATGTATTACTGTGGTGGTTCCTATTTATATTGCTCTTTACTAACTCCTGAGCATCACACTGCTCGTTTAATGCTTTGTAAAAATGAAACCATTGCATAACGGTGTTGACCTGACACATGGGCACATCTGTATATAAAGATCCTGTCCATGTCCTCACCCATCCAAACAACATGTTTGGAAATGAAAGCTTTAATTTGAACATTTCCTTTCCCCTAAATATATTGCAACTCGCTTTCCTTCCTGGAAAATTCTGCACAATAATGCAAGGACAATTACTTTCAAATATAACGGTTTTAGTTAAATATCTTTTGAAATCAAGTATTTCTTTTGTAGAGAGTTTTGATTCTGCTTCATACAGACTGATATCACCGCTGGAATCACGCACAACACGGTGTACGTCCAACCTCTTTTTCTCCAATGGTTCTCTTATTACTGGAATGCTTGTGTGTATATGAAATGTTCCTGCATTCTCATTACTCCTCTTCCTCCCCATTCTCTTCAAAAGGTCATTACAGCTGACACATTTCTTATTCTGAACGTTTTTAGCACTAATGTAAATGTGAATCTTTGACTTCTGGTCATCATCAGCATCCGAGTTCTCCAGTATCTCATCTTTGAAATAATTTCCAGCAAATACTCGATTAGTGTTAATGCTGTTGCCTCTGAAATAAGGTACAGATACTCCTCCTCCTCCTGCCAAGGCACCGTGCTGTTGTTTGCTAATTGATGGGCTATTCTCTTCTTTAAATTCAGAACCAACATTTGAAGCTTTTATACTTCTAGCATTTTGCAACTTTTGTTTCCCTGTCTCAGACATTTTTTGCACACCATGTATCTGTTCAGATTGCATCAAAGACGGTCGGCTTTTAAAATTCTTCCAATCCGTCTCCTTCAAGTTAGTTGATGGCATTTTACTGTTTATTTTATTTGAAATGCTAGGAATTAGAAAATTAGGGATTTCCAGAGCTTGTAGACTTTTAAAAGGTCTTAATGTTGGAATTATATGTGATGAATTCTTTCTTTCTTTATTATCTCTTTCTGCAGTAGTTTCATTAGCACTGATGGAACAATCTTTATCTTCTGTAGAACATCCTTTTTTCAGAAAATTATTTTTCTTGTGTCCCATATGTGAAAACACAGAACTGTTACCACATAAAAATGGAATTTGCAAAAGCTGGTATTGTTTCTGCTTTTTATCAGAGACAGGTTTATGACTTAACAGTTCCATCTGAAACAAGTCTCTGTTTAAGGGTGTAACGGAAGATTTTTCTTTGAGCCCATGGTCATCGTTTCTTCTATTATTTTGTTCTATATTGCTGTTGGGCTGCAGCTGGGGTGGATTTAGTACCTGTACATTTTCACACATGCCAGCAACACTCGCCACACTGAGTGACTCTGTTTCAAGAGGTTGTCTATGCACATTCAGTGACATGTCATCTTCTATAGTCATTTGCTCTTCATTTTCAGGACTCTGTTTTTTGGTGGACAGTTCATTTTCTGATACTCTCCCTGGTAATTTTCCATTGCTACAAGTTTGAAAATGGGAAAACTCTCTCATACAAATTTTCCTTGCTCTATCACAGCATTGTGTTTCTAGTGCCCCGTTGTTCTGTCTTTCTGATAAATACACAGGTTCATGTGGTGATGTCTCGCATCTGTTCACACAGTGTGTGCTTTGGTCTAGCTTTTGCTGCTCTTCTTTCTCTATGCTTTGTTGACTACTTTCCATTTTAATTCGCTTTGGATATAGGTAGCATTCGGTTTCACCTGATGATGCAGGTAAAAATCTTTCAGAACATGTACTTTCCATGCTCATAAAAATAATTTCTATACTTGATGAGACAGTCCTGAAAGTTAAAAAAAATATGAAAGTATTAGGCATAAATGGTATTGTAATGATTTCCAAAATGTATAGGACACAAAATCAGTAATTCTATCATCTGCACATTACCACCTTGATATTTGTTCTGTATGCATTACAGGTCTGAGATAAAGGTAGGATCACCAAACAACAGAAACCAAGATCTAGAATTTAAGATAGATTTTTTTTTTTACCCAAATTGCAGATGTATGCAAAATTAAAATGGGTGATAATTTCACTGTGTCAACAAGTTAAAGATATTAACTGCATTTTTCATACCTTTCCTCATACTGAACTTTTGCCAAAAATGATTCTTGAGAACAAATACCAAGAAAAGAACAGCCACTGATGAACTCCTCTGAACGTGGGGAGTGGACCCTTTAAAACTGTTAAAAGCTTAAAGAAATTGCCAGTCTTGTCCTCACTATATGAGAGTGTGTAATGTGAAACCATAGGCAAGTCCTCAGGTATGGCAAAACACTGTATCAGATCGTATCCTCAAATAAAAGGAAACAGCGGCGTTGCAGGGACAGATCTAGATTGCTAAATGTACTGGTGCTCCTGATGCATCAGTGAGCCTCTCTTCAAGTTAAATGTACCCAGCAGCTTCATTTAAGAGGTGATCTACTCAGTGAGTGGAACATAATTTGAGCAAAATACAATTCCATATAGTGATTGAGGGAATTAATTAATTTATAATTAACAGAATTAATTCTTTAACTGGGACTGCACGACTCAAGAATCAAGTAGCATTCCTAATTTGACAGGTTTACTTCTTTAATGGCACGAGGAAAGCCATTTTGGCAAGGAACACTTCTGCGATTGCAGGGTATACCTGTGGAAGGCAGGGAATGACTCCTCAAGGCGGTTTTGCCTCTCTCCACACGGCTGCCGCTCTCTCCCTTCCCTGAGGAGGCTTCCCGCTTCCTGGAGGTGACAGGACCCCTCTGTCCCGGTCCTGAGGTGGTTTCCCTCTCCGGCAGAACGCCACCCTCCTCTCTGAATTGATACCGTGAGGGAAGCCGTCTCTCCCTCCTGGTTCGTATAACCTCTTGTAGACTTCATTTAAAAAGTCTTACGCAGAAACTGTTTTATCCCCTTCCCGCAGCAGGGTCGCCTCTCTCAGAGCCGCGATCCCGCCCTGAGGGACCTCCCCTCGGTGCCTTCCTCAGGGGCGAGGGGATCCCCCCAGCCAACCGCCCCGCCCCGCCCCGCCTCAGACGCCCTCTCCGGGGGCTGGCTCCTGCCCGGGCTCCGGCTGCCCGGTTCCTCGGCTGCCCTCTGCGCAGGGTGCACCGGGCCGTCTGGGCTGGAAGGCTGGAGAAGCGGAGCAGGGTCCCCGCCGCGACCTGACAGAGCGACCGCCCGACCTTCCGCTCCCGGCGCCCGAAGGCGGGAAGAGCCGCCGCAGGCGAGAAGAATCCCTCCGCCGCCCGCCGGTGAGGTGTGATGCCACCTCAGGACCAGAGTGTCCCTCCGCCCGAGAGAGGCCGGTGGCTTCCCCTCGGCCTCGGTCACCAAACAAGAAAGACCAGCTGAGATTTAGGCGCCAAAGGCTGCAGGTTGGGGCACGCGGCTGCCAAGATGCTGTAGAAACAGCTGTTTGCCTGGAAAATCCTTTCTTTGGTGCCTGAGCAATGGGGGTCACTGACTAGAGTCAAGAAACCTGCTGCCAATTACTTCTACAAGCCAGATATATGTTCCCAAATTGCCTAATTCCAAAAGCATGAGATCTTGCATGTGCAAATGCTCATGTCCCCAGCCCTTTTCCACGATCCTTCTCTGCTTAACACAGGGAAGAAACAACATTGCCTCCCTTTTCTTTTTTTTTTCTTCACAGTAGCAAGTGTTGATTCAGCCAGGGACTTTATTCCAAAAATAACAAGTATTCATACAGCTTTGTGCTTTGGAAATAGTGTTTCCTCTTCAGCCATTGAAGTTTCATTTCCAAAAGGTTATTTTTTAAAGTTTGCACTAACCAGCAGGTTGCTTTAACACTGTCAAGGATGGGTAATAAAAATAGAAACCCCCTCAGGGCCTGTTGCTGCAAATGCATTTTTTTTAACATTTATCATCCATACTACAGTGAGCAAATCCACTGAAGCCCAACAGATCCATGTTCCTGCTAGTAAATGTTACATGCAAGGATTGTGTAGAACTGAGCCTTAAAATAGCTTTCTCTTCAATATTTCTCGTTTTAAAAATAAATCTGGCTAATAATTGTTTTCCAATACATAAGAAATATTGTTAATTGAATCTATCTTTAGTTAACAAGATACTGTTTCTCTCTATTTTTAAGCAACAGATAGTCTGACTGAAAACTAATACATTCACATTTTAAAACACCATGTGGAATGAAGGTCATAATATAAACTAGAAATAGGATTTTAAGGCATGTAAGGGAGATTCACCACGCCACTGACGTTTGTTACTCCTCTGCACTAGAACAGCATCTAGGAAGCATTCCTGGAAGACAAATTATTATATTTTTCTGAAGTGGAAATGATGTAGTGTTCACAAGTGTTTCTAATGTCTTCTGAATAGAATATTCCACCACTTGCCTGTGAGTGTGAAGTCCCTTAGTATGCATGGTAGGCTGCAGGTAAACAGGAGTCAGTTAAAAATGACTCATGTCTTTGGACAGTGAAAACAACCAGAACTACATGAAAAATAACTAAAACTGCCTCTTCTTGCATGTACACACCTACAAATCAAGATTATTTATTAAAGTCCATCCATCTGTTTCACATCTACAGCTTACTTTGTTGTATATAACTTAGATACCTAGCAAGAGCTGACAGACTTCCACTGAAGCATATCCTGCATGCTCTGCCCTTTCCAATTTGCAACCCCTGAAAAAAAAATTATTCACACTACTTGTTTACTGAGAGTACAAATTGAAGATAGCATATTTTTACTAATGGAGTGGAAGAAAGACATAATTTCTTTCCCCGCTACTTGGTTCAGTAATATTTGAACAGGATGTAAACACCACATTTTTGTTATAGAATTTTGATAATTTCAAATTTTCTGTCAATTGGTTACATCTCCATCACACTTATCAGGTATTTAACTATTATTATGCTATATTTGTAAATTGACAAAGTGGATTGTAGAGCAGTTTCTTGACAAAGTCAGCAAAAAAGTTTTGGGTTCTGATGCAGCAACCAATTCTGAGAAATATTCCTTCACTTCAAACCACTATGTAAAGCTCTTACAAAAGGTTTTGTAGCTCTCATTCTCTTTTCTTCCTCTTTTTGTTGAAAACTAGAAAAGAAAAACATTTCAGAATATTAAAAAAGAAAGGTCAGGGACAAATATGAGGAAATTAAATTAAATATCAACAAAGACAGCACCAAAAATAATTACGCTACTCTATGTGATCAGTTAAGACACTAAAATTTGACAGTTTTATTTGTCAAGTGAAACAGTGCAATTTGGCTCAAGTCCTTTACCTCAATTTAGCTGTACTAGCTTAATGATTGCAGCCTTGTCCTTACAATTCATTGTAAGTAAACTGCCTTTTTAGAACATGAAATTTCAAGACTGAAGGACAGCTGTAATCCATCATGTTTCTATCACTAACTTTAATGCTGAAAATTTCCACTCTGAAAGTAGCTTACCTTATAACACTGATTCATCAAAGGTCATAACTAAGATTCTGAAGGGAATTTTCTGCTTTACTAGGAAAAGTTTAATTTTGCTACTTGTCTTGTGAACAGGATATTGGTCAATAACGTTCTTAAAACTGTATTTTACAAATTACCTTTTTTGTCATCTTACTCTCACGTGTCATACAATCATGTCATCATTAAAAGTATTCATAAAATAAATCGGTGTGTGAAAATACTGTCTATACTTTCTATCACAGCTGCTGTATCTGCAGCCCTAACTCACATACTTCCTACCTATCCATGTCATGTTGATTAGATTAAATAAAAACTTCAGTCCTTTTCTCTGTTCCAGAGTAATCCATATTGCCCCCCAGTAACTAACTGTTAAGCTGGTTACATGCTCTTTGATATAAGGATAGAACTTCAATTTTACCCAATGTACTTCAAATTATAAGGAAGCTAATGCTCCTCTGTATGCATTCCATGTATTAATTCCATATTCACAGCAGAGCGTCCATACTGACTCACAAAGAAAAAGCATCACGTAGGAGATGTTACTATCTGCTTCCATGTGTATGCAAGCAACAGTCCTAGAGTGATTCTGTGATTAGTCCTTCAAAGCTGGACCTGATATCAAACTGCCCTGAAAATCACAGACTCCCCAGAAAGTTATTCAGCAAGTTTACTAACTGTACCATAGCATTTCTTAAGATGCTATTATTTTTATATTTCCTCCCACTATTGTACCCCATTTTTCATTTTCCTTTTTGTTTCTGCCATTATAAATAGTGAAAACTCTTTTGTGTAAAGTAGTCCTCATAAAAGAAGGAAGCCGTTAAAAAAAAACTTTTTTTCTCTCTCCTGTAGCCTCATAAAGTGAAATTGAAAGATAAATACTGCTGTAAAGTCAGGGGAACAAAGTGTGTGAATATCCGCTGGGAGAGACCCAGAAGGCACTGTATCTAAAGCTAAGACTAATAGGGAAGCACAAGACAAAGCCCACCTCTTTAACTCTTGGGAAAGGGAGTTCATCTGGCACACATCATCTTCTCCCTGAACTGGGCTGTCACTGCTGCCTGACTGCCATGACAACGACTTGAATTCTTTGAAGATGGTTTTGTGCTCTGATTTCCACTGGTAATAGACTCTTCTGTTGCTTTCAAAAGTAATTTTTTACATTTTGAGGGATATGAAAAGAAACCGCTTAGGAGGCATTTAAGAACTTAAGCCAGCCCTATTTAAGAGTAGAGTGAATCATACTCCTTCATGACCCCTTTATTTTATCCACTGCAATGAAATCACTGCTTGACTGCCTCATGTCCTACACATTTCTACACATTTGACAGCTGTCACTTTGAATAAAAACTCCTGTTTATTTGGCTTGGTATTTTGGTCACATTCTCTTCCGATCACCTGATGCATTGTTTGATCATACCGCTCCATTGCTGTGATCCTATCATTCTCTATTATATTAAGTCCCTGAACAGTCTCAAAGATGTTCTAATTTTCCAGCTGAAATACCTTGTCTGCAGCTTAATTCCAAAACAGAAGTAGCAAAAAAGACATTTTGTATACAGAGCACTAAACACAGGGATACAAAGGATCTTCATCCAATTTTATCTGCCACTATCCATATTCTTCATAAAAGGCAGTGAAAATAGTTCTGCCTGACAGACAGTTCAAAACCTCTTTGTTGAAAGTCTGCAGTGCTGCTGAATTCAGGTCACACACATCCAAAGGCACTCAGAATGCAGAGTTCTTTTCATGCTAGGAGCGCAAATAACTCAGTCCATATGATCCCTAAGCCTGATTTTCTTTTGCTGAAGATGCTGCATAGAATACAAAGGCTTGTTCACAGAGTCACAGAAAAATTTAGATTGGAAGGGACCTCTGGAGATCATCTGGACCACTCTACTCAGAGCAGAGCCAGCTTTCAAGTTGTATCTAACTTCAGTCCCTGATCAGCCTGCTCAGGGCTTTTCTACTCAAGCTCTGAATATCTCTAAGGTTGGAGATTCCCAAGTGCCTCTGGGGTGCTTGCTACAAAAACCTAGTTAAAGCACTAAATTTTCAGTAATCCATCTTCCCTTTTCCAGTGCTGTCTCTGTGCTTTTAGTGTCTGTGCTTATCACATACGGACTAACAAAACCACGCGTAATACATGAGTAACATACATAGCAATTCACTTGATCTTATAATAGTATCTATTTCTGATAAAAAGCTGGTAAAGAATTACATTACATTTAAATAAACAATTCTTCTGTAAACACTTCATAAAGATACAAAATATCTCCACTTCCTGCTTTCCTCTTGAATGCTTTTTAAAGCTAAGGAGTCATGCTTTGGAGTCAGTGTTAGCCACACCTGCTTATCAGTAGTTTTTTATGTCCTTGGAAATAAGCCTGGTTAACAACAAACACAGCACCCCTTCCGCCAGAACTAACTGGGTATATATTTGCTGAAGGAAGCTGCTCTGGAGCCGGCCCAGCCCACCGCAGAGTGGTAGGTCTTGGTATACAGGGGTTTTCCTGAGGCTCTCCTTTGGTAGGGAAATGCCAGGGGAGTGGAGAGACCTGCCCAGAGCTGGCAGCTCTCATAGGAGAGGCTGACGAGGCCTGGGCATTGCCAGGACTAGAACCACCACCCTTACACCTATAAAAGAAGCCCCTGGAGAGTCCAGTGATCAGGAGTGCTGCAACCAGAGTGGGCGAACAGAATGTGGTGGGTCAGTCCAAGTGTGGTATGGCAGCCTGCATGAAAGGGCACGTGGAAGGGCGCTGAAAGCTCTGCCAGCTCTGACCAGGGAGGGATGGTTTCCACCTGGCAGAAAGCCATGGCCTCTCTAACCTCTGCCTCCACCATGGCTGATGCAGCTTCCCAGATGGAGCTCCAGTGGGAACATACAGCCACCCAAGCATCAGGCTGCAGGGTATGCCCTGCTCCTACACCAGAACAGGGCAGCAGCAGTGAGCACCCCTGTGGGAGGTACACCCAGGAGAGGAAATCCTCCACTGAGTAACAGAGCTCTGGGAGGAGCTGAGTAGTTTGAGAAGCATCAGGGAGTGCGAGAGGGAGACTGACCACTGGAAACACATCCTGCCTTCCCTGAGACAGGCCCAACAGTCAGACAAGATACTTATGTATCCTTCTGGTCTCTATCTGACTGAACATAGGGACCATAAAGAGAGGGGGCAATGGCAACAAGTTCCTGCCCCGTGCAGCAGGTACATCCCCTCAGCAACAAACCCACCTTCCCAGATGCCTTTGTGTAACAGGTATGAGACTGCAAGTAGAACCTGAAAATAACGAGGACAATTCATCTAGCTTAGAAGTGTCACTGAAGTTAAGTCAACCTACATCCTGCATCAAAACTACTACAAAGAAAAAAAACATAGTTCATTGTCATAGGTGAAGGTCCCATATGCAGAGCAGACCCACTTCTTAGGGAGGTATGCTGCCTCCCTGGGGCCAGGGTTAAAAATGTGATGAGAAAACTTCCTACCCTGGTACAGCCCTCAGATGATTATCAACTATTGACTTTTCAGGTAGTCAGCAATGAGCTTGCAACAAGAAGCCCAAGGTCAATCCAGAGAGACTTCAGGGCCTTGGGATGACTGGTCAAGGGATCAGGAGCAGATCCTGATAGAGTGTTGTCCTCTCTCCCTCCAGTTGCAGGGAATAATAAAAGACAAAACAGGAAGACCCATCAGATCAATATTTGGCTTTAAGCCTGGTATCACCAGCAGGACTTCAGGTTTGTTGATCACAGGTCAGTTTACACAACACCAGGGCTGCTAGCAGCAGA
The DNA here is from genome assembly GCA_033124195.1 of Coracias cyanogaster. Lineage (NCBI taxonomy): Eukaryota > Metazoa > Chordata > Aves > Coraciiformes > Coraciidae > Coracias > Coracias cyanogaster. The sequence continues at coordinate 22,486 of JAVSBS010025852.1, forward strand.
CAGGGTACGCCTGTTTCAAAGGGGAAAACGATTTTCTAACCTGATCTCCTTCTATGACAAGGTGACCCACTTAGTGGATGACTGAAAGGCTTTGGATATTGTCTGCCTAGGCTTTTGTAAAGCCTTTGAAACCATTTCCCACAGCATTCTCTTGGAGAAACTGGCTGCTCGTGACTTAGATGGGCATACATTTCACTGGAGAAAAAAACTGGATGGATTGCCAGGCCCAGAGAGTGGTGGTGAATGGAGTTAAATCCAGTGTTCCCCAGGGGGCCTGTTCTCTTTAATATCTTTATCAATTATCTGGATGAGAGGACAGAGGATACCCTCAGTAAGTTTGCAGATGACACTAAATTAGGCAGATGAGTTGATCTGCTTGAAGGTAGGGAGACTCTACAGAGGGATCTGGACAGGCTGGATCAATGGGTGGAGGCCAATGGTATGAGGTTCAACAAGGCCAAGTTCTGGATCCTGCACTTGGGTCACAACAACCCCATGAAATGCTACAGGCTTGGGGAAGAGTGCATGGAAAGCTGCCTGGTAGAAAAGGACCTGGGGGTACTGACAGACAACTGGCTGAATATAAGCCAGCAGTGTGCCCAGGCAGCCAAAAAGGTCAACATCATCCTGGCCTGTATCAGAAATAGTGTGGCCAGCAGGACTGAGGAAGTGATAGTCCCACTGTACTCAGCACTGCTCGAGTACTGGGTTCAATTTTGGGCACCTCACTACAAGAAGGACATCAGGTTGCTGGAGTCAGTCCAAAGAAGGGCAAAGAAGCTGGTGAAGGGTTTAGAAACGAGTCTAATGAGGAACAGCTGAGGCAACTGGGGTTGTTTAGTCTGAAGAAAGGAGGCTGAGAGGAGACCTTATTACTCCCTAAAACTACCTGAAAGGAAGTTGTAGCGAGGTGGGGGTCAGTCTTTTCTTCCAAATAACAAGCGATCGGACAAGAGGAATTTGCGCCAGGGGAGGTTTAATTTAGATATTAGGAAAAATCTATTCACCAAAACAGTTATAAAGAACTGGAACAGGCTGCCCAGGGACATAGTGGAGTCCCCATCCCTGGAGCTATTTAAAAGACAAGTAGATGTGGCTCATAGGGACATGGTTTAGTGGTTATCTGGCAGTGCTGGATGGACTTGATGATCTTAAAGGTCTTTCCCAACCAAAGTGATTCTATGATACTATGATTCTATAGTAGAAGTTACAGGGCTTAGCTGCTCAGGCAGCTTCTCACACAAGTGGAGCCATTTAAGAGGTGATAAAGTATTGCAGAAACTCATGGGAAGTACTGTTTATATCAGGAAGTCCACAGTGTAAAAGCTGAGTGTGAGCTGCACCCACGTAACATTCTGCCTAAGTATATAACCAAAGTGCAATATATCTATGAGAAAATGGAGAAGTTTCAGAAGATAGTTTACCCTGTATGAATTGCACCTCTGTTCCTGTATAAGCTAAAGGACAACTGAAATAGGTACTCTACTGCCTCAGGGCAGTAAAAGCGGTGCAGATTACTGATTTTGATTCCTGAACTTTTGCACAGAGGTATTTGACAAAGTGCATTATGTATCACTTCATGATAGTTTGGGGATGTATCAGAGGCAGGAAAATAATAAAGTCCTCTAGCTCTCTTATCAGGGGAATTCTGAAGCCTTGTTCAGCCACTTCCCATCCATCGTCTTAAAATTATCCAGATTATAATGCCTTTTTCATTGGCAAGAACAGATGGAAATTAAGTGTGCAAAGATGAAAGTGCCTTTTGAAGCAGAAAATCAAAAACTGGAGTGCACTTTTGAGTAGTGTGTATTCAGTATACCTATGGCATCAAACTTCACAGGAAAACAAAATTACAGCCTTGACAAAGCCTTTACTTTTCTCTTTTTATTTCTGAAAAACCTATGTTGGGAACTATGCTGTTCAACAAAAATTAGCTGGAAAACTGTATAAGACAGATCACAGTTATTGGAGGTACTCAAAGTCATAGTTCATTGCAAAGAATCCCAGAATCATCCTACAATACTAAATGACTGTGTAATAAAACTATAGACAAATGTCATTATTTATAAATGAGAGCTAATATGTAGAAGAAAAAATAATGCTAACTGTACATGTACATTTAGTATACCTTTATTAGCTACTACTACTCAGAAAAAAATCTCTGAAAATAGTAACTGAGCATTCACCAGCTGCAAAGAAAGGGAGAAAAGTATGGAATTAACAGGAAAATACTACTGATATTATATTTCTATAAACTACAGTATGTACAAATCTTTAATAGCAAGGGGTACTCTGGTCATCCCACCTGAAGAAAAAAGATAGAACTGGAAAATGCAGAAAAAAAAACCAGTGATGATCAAGGTGAAACAACTTTATATGAGAAAAGAACCCAAATATGCTGGGACTTTTAACTGAAGAAAGGGGATGATTAATTGGGAACAAGCTGTGAGTCCATAAAGTCATAGGTACTAAAGGACTATTCACAGCAATTTAAGAGTGGCCATATTGTATCACACTCAGGTCAGTCCAGGCCAGCGTCCTATCTGACAGCAATGAAAAGCTCAGGCACATTGTGAAGAGAATAAGAATGAAACAAAATATGTGCATCTCCTAAGAAGTCTCAGTCTGCAAACATTTATAGTTTGGTCACTGTCTACATATTGATTTCCATTGATTTCTTTTTTGTATTCAATAGATTTCTTTCCAGTTTCCCTTTCATTCCACAAAAACTTTTAGCACTCACAAAATTAGTGAACAAGGAATTTCACAACTTAACCTCAATAACTTTAAGACCAATCCCTTTTTATTTATTTGGAACCGGCGCTCTGCTTTGATGCCTCCCTTTCTTGTGCTGAAAGACACAGTGAGCATTCAATCCTTACATACCCCTGTCATGTTATTCATGCTTCTCAAGATGTCTATCATATCCTGATCAGGTATCTATTTTCCAGATTGAAGAAGAGTTTTATTTGGTTGCTCCCACTACAGAAGTAATTCCATACCTTTCATCATCCCTAGTACCTTTTTCTGAGCTTTTTTAAATTCTACCATATCCTCTATAAGATGAGAGATCAGAAGTGCATATAGTGGTCAAGTTGTGGGCTCTTCATATATTTATGCTGAATTACGAATTTATGCTTCTTTGGTTTGTTTTTTATTCCTCTCCTAATCATTTTTAACATTCTGCTTATTTTTCTGACTGCTTTTGGTCGCTGACATTTTCACTGAGCCATCTATCATAACTTGAAGAGCTGGGTCCTTGCAATAATGGTCACTTCAGAGCCCATCATTTTCAATGTGAAGCTAGCACTATTTTTCCCCCTCTGCAGCAGTTTACTCCAAATAGAATTTCAACTGGCATTTTATTGCCTCATCTCACAAGGTCTTTCTACAGTCCTTCACATGTGGTTCTCATTTTTACTACTCTAAATATGTCAATGTCATAAGTAAACTTTGTCACCTTGCTATGCATTCCCTTTTCCAGATTGTTTTTTGATGTGCCAAATAGGATATGAGAAATTCCCTGCAGAAAGAGAACTGGGATGTATCACTAAAATTACTGTTCCAGAAGCTTAGCACAAACAAAATACAGTAATTTTCATATATAATTTTATTGTGGAACTCTTGGTAGCCTGTAGTGATGAGGCTCAAAGGTATAAGAGGTTTCAAAACTAATTAAGATAAAATTCAGGAAAGATACCTCCATAACCTATTAAGCAAAATGCCTTGATTGCAAACCAAGATTGAGAAAATTACAAACTGTTGATTGTCAGAGGCTAGAGGGTACTAAGTGAAGGATTTTTTTTGTATTTGCATCATTTCTTATACACTTTCTCTAAGCATCACTACTGGCCAGTGTCGGAGACAATATACTGTGCCATCTGTGTACAGCTTGGACTTATACATCCGATTCAGAATGGCCATTTTTACACTCTTTTATGACATATGCATTTCAGATTGTTATTAATGCTTTAAAAGTGTGCTGTATTTTTCCATTTTTCAAGAACATACTGTATTGTAAAGCATGGTACTAATGGAAAGTAATCAAGCCTAAACACTCATGAAATAATGAACAACTGGCCTTATGAACTCAATGCCTGTTACGCCGGTTGAATGTCCATTCTTCTTTAAATCTGTTAAAGATTTTTAAATGAGTTCTTCCTTTATTTTTTTATTATTCCTGTTTGAACTATTTCCCAAAAGTGTATCTGTAGCTGAAGGGTGTCCCTGAGCACGTGGGCAACTTATGTGTTCCCTGTTAATTTTGTAAATTCTCCAGCTGTTGTGGTTGTCAATATAAATAATGTGGGTGGAAGCTGATTCTTGGCTTTCTACTACAGAAAAAAAACTACAGAACTACAGAAAAAACTCTTCTCTTAGGTCCCTATTGTCATCCCAAAATATTACTATCATCCTACAAATGTGAAAACATTTTTATAATATATATGTATTACATCTGTATCAGCCTTGTTTTTGGAAACTGAAATTCTTATGTTTCTTTGGTTCTTGTTTGCAAAATATCTAACAAAGAGGCACATCTAAGAAATCTAGATGAGACAGTTGTACATCAGAACAGCTCTTAACATGCATATTTAATGTACTGGATCCTCACTTTTGATGACATGGTTTGTATAACTGAGCATTTTAAAACTGTCTTTTCATGCATTTAATAGGGAACCATTAGGAGCTGATTATATCTTATTGTGAATAAATTATCTACTGTACTTAAAATTATGACTAAAAGATGAATGATGTAAACAATGTTGACAAAGCTGAAACTCACTTAACAGAGAATCACAGAAGCAGGAACACTTGCTAGTATTTGAGGGAATTGTATGTTATAATGATGAAATACGCTAAATGGCTGATAATCAGAATTCAAATATTCTCCCCTGTGGAAGCACAATTCACACTGAATTTGGAATATTCAAGAATAACACTTGGATTTCTTGTGCAGTATTTGTAAGGTGAAACCAAGTGAACCTAAAATGTTTTATCCAAAATAATTTTAAACATGATGGGTGACACTTTCCCCTTAGCATCTTTTACTGTTATCTTAGTCTGAATGTGATTCTGTACAACATATATAAAATACTATAGATAAAGATGCATATTTTAATTTGTTAGCATATAAGACTCCAAAGTCCAGGAAGAATGAATAACATGAATGGGAGTGATAATAAAAATTATGTGACCATTAATATAAGCAATTCTCTACCTGTTAAAAATAAATAAAAAATAAATTTTAAACCCCCCTATTTTTATTTTTAGGAAGGGAACAGTGTAGAATACCACTGTTAGGCAATGGTTCTACAAAACAAAACCAATACAGAATTCTTCCCTTTTATTTCTTTAAAGCTTCAACAGTTGGACAATAGGTTATTACAATAATAATCACTGGCTTTTTCTCATTATCTTGAAAAAACTAGCAGCCCTTTGTTCATGTAGTTTCATGTATAAGATGCTTTTTTACACATACTGTGTAGTCCCAGTGTGCCTACTATGTTAATTTATACACATACATTTATTTACAAAAATCTTCCTCTCCACACAGAAAAACACTTGAAGAAAAAACAAAGTACCTAAAGCAGACAAACATAGGGAAAAAATGTCCATTCGTCAGCACTCAGTTCTGCCCATCCATCCTGCTGAGTGGGCTGGATGGGAGCGTATTTTCCTGTGATCCTGGGCTTTCCTGACTCTGCTGTAAATTGCAAGAGCATTGTATCTGTCTTCAGCAAGCCCCAGGAACCAGGCACGGCGTACAGCTAGGTAGGCTATTCCTCTCCACTATTTCACAGCATGTAGTGATTTGATATAGCTGAAGGCCAACACTATAAATGAGACAACCTAGCAACTGTAAATGGTTTCCACCCTGACTGCTTGCTAAAACAATTGCTAGACTATATTGATTTAATAAGCAGTTTGCTTTTAAATTTAGCAATTATTCTTCCTAATCTATTTTCGTATATTCAGGTGTTGCTAGTTTGAAAGAGATACGGAATTTCAGTAATACTCATGGTATGAATAAAGATCAGCTAATTATTTTGATCAAAATCTCCCTTTTAAATGTTTTTCACGGGCTTAGAAAAAAAACCCAAACCAACATGCAATTATGGGTGGCAGAAAAAGAAATTGAACGAGGTCTCTTGGGTTCATAAATCCAGGGAGAATTTAATCTTTTTTTTTTTTTTTTCCAAAAATATGAATCAGAAATTTGTGTTGAATAAAAGCCTGAGGAGGTGGGGGGGACATTATTTAATAACATGGTGTTTTTTCTTGAGGTTCATGCTGAACAACTGCAAAATTAGACAGCCTCCAGCTCCTGTTTGGCCCAGTCTTAAACATGCGCAACTATAAACATACGACACGAGTGAGACTGCAAGCATTTCTTTATTATAAAGCATCTTGTAAATTGATCAGCATTGTTCTCACATGAAATATACAGCAATTATATATCTCGTTTTTATACTTGTATACAATTATATATATTATTCTGTATCATAGTTACGTACATTTGTACAATTTTATATAAAGTGCATTCTTACTTGTAAACACAAGTATACATTAAAAATTAGAGTTATGTAGGTCTTTAGAAATCCCTTACATTCAAATCCCACTTCAACTGTGTATAGAAATTTAGAATAGACTCAAGATGAGGAAAGGAAGCTGATAAAGCATGTGTGAAATAGCTCACATGTCCTGTTAAACGTAAAAAAATTAGTAAAAGGGACAGTTCCGTAGGAAGGCTAAAATAATCAAACTACTCATCTACCTAAAAAGCAACTGAAAGTCAGTTAAGTAACAGCCTAAATATTTTATAAACAAATTTTGTAAAGAAAACAATAAATCCTTTTACACATGAGATTGGTCAGTGACTAATGTAGATTTAACATTGAGTGTGTGTGTGTAGTTGCATATACACACACAAATTATGTATATATACTAACTCACCTTTAAACAGCTTGGATAGACCATAAAAAATTCCACAGAGAAACAACAGAATCTCCGTTATGCTACTGTTGACATTAAATTAAATGGGACAAAACACTTACTTGTCTATTAATAGTTTGAAAGGGCATCAGAATGAAGGATCATTAATTCCCAGCTGTTTTGCAAAGAGAAGGAATCTAGAACACAATAAACATTAAAACTTAAGCCACTGCTTTCTTAGAATATTGCACCTGAAAGGGATCATCCTGGTAATAAATGAGCTCTAAACTCTGGGACCTTTCACTCTGTAGCTAATTATCATCTCACTTCTCTAATTTAAAAGTTAAATGCCCCGTGTGGGAGACTCTCATCTAGATGGTGATTCATCTAAGTCTCTAAGTCAGAAAAGATGTGTTGCCATGTGGGGTATCTCCCCAACTACACAGAGAGTGTAAAATGATTTGCAGTAGCAGTGATTTCTTTGTAATAAATTTCTTACTATAAAGAATTTTATTTTGTAATTAAGTACAATTATTTCCAACTGAACTGCTGAAAAATCAACATGCTGTAGGTCCAAGAGGTAAACTTGCAATTGACCTATTACCCATTTCTTACTGAATTTTTCTAAAAGATAAGATTAAACCCAGAGTACTGATTAACAGAGTATTAGACTTAAATGATGGCACATAGACTGGATCTCCTTATGTTTTCTAAAATATGTTATGTCTGCCAAAGACAAAACACAATATAAATTAATGCAAATTCAACAGTGAAGTGACTAGGTCAGCAGTGTAGATCACACCGATTTGAGCACCAAGACTGTCATTTTTAAAATTAGGGATATTTCTTAGCAGTCTGAAAAGTACAGGGTGCTTTTCATGTAACCTAATTTAGGACATCTGCATCTGAGCTAACCACTGAAGATTCCCTTTATAGACAGTGGGAAAAAAATAGGCACTTCTGGGCTGGTATTAAATCTCAAGTATTTTAGATGATTGGGAAGAGACAAACGATTAAAAATGCTTATTTGTTTTAACTGACTATACTGGCAACACAGTGTGGCTAACTCAAATGTAGAGGATTACTCCAATGTCTAAATTCAGTTGAGTGAATCTTAGCCCATGTGTTTGCAATTAGATGCTAATCATTTGAGAATTTATTAAAGCACTGCTTCAAAAAAGGCTGGAGAGAAAATAATGCGACAAAAGATTGTGTAATGAACTGCATCATGGAATGCAAGGTCATGAACTTTAAAAAAAATTGCTTATTAGGAAGCAGTTGGGCCAGGGGGTAAATAAATCTGGACTCAGAGTTGCATTAGCATGACTATCCTATTACTGAAACCCAAGTGAGCTCATTCTGGATTAGGTGTTTCTATCTGGAATAGCATTATGAAGCACAGATATGTCTTTTGACCAACAACTGTTCTTTTATTGACTGTTAACCAGTAGTTAAGCTGACACTTTTCCTCTAGGCGAACTCAGCAGGATCACAGGGGGAAACATTATCTTCGGTGAGACTGATGCTTGCAGCAGACATTTAGGCTGAACCGTCTGGGCTTCCTCGAGTTTCTAGCTTGTGCATGCTTGCAGAGTTGCTCTACTAAGAAAAGAGAGAGCAGAACACGCTCTGCATTTATAAGTGGATAGCTCTTCAGAGCAAAAGGAATGAGGAACTGCCTCCCTCCTCCATCCTGTCCCTTCATAAGACAACTAGTTAAGAGCACAAGAATTGTATGGTGGAAACAGTTATTGGAAAGCTGTATTGGGTCTGGCTGAGCTGGTTTTCCCCATAGCAGCCCTCATGGTGCAGTGGTTTGTGCTGGGAGCTAGAAGGGTGTTGATAACACACCCATGTTGTGACTACTGCTGAGCAG
>JAVSBS010025856.1:0-10202 GCA_033124195.1 Coracias cyanogaster
CTACGCCCGCATCGCCGCCACCCCGCGGCGCGGAAGCGGGCCCCGCTCCCCTGCTGTGTGTGTGTCCCCCCCCACACACACACCCCGACACGCACGCACGGTGACCGGGGGCCAGCCCGCCCGGCCCTACCTCGTCGGTGAGGCCGGTGCGGGCTCAACGCAGGGGGGAGCGGCGACGGCCGAGGATTGCATCGGAGCTGCTGGAGAGAGGGGCGGCGGCGGCAGAGTGCAGACCCCTGCCCCGCCGGCTGCCTATATACCCCCGAGGACACGCCCCGGCCCGCCTGGCGGCGCGCGCACGCCGCAGGGGGACTACTGCTCCCGGCATGCCCCGCGCCCGCCCTCCGCGGGACACGGGGGAGCGCCGCCGCGCAGGGCCTGCCGGGAAATGTAGTCCGGGAGCGGGAAGCGGCCCCCGGGGACCGCGCGGCCCGCTGGGAAGTGTAGTGCGAGGCGGGGCGGGGGCGCGCAGGGGGCGCCGGGAAACGCAGTTCCGCCGGGAGACCGCTGCCGCGCGGCATGCCGGGAAGTGTGGTCCCAGCCCCGGGCCCGCCGCGCCCCAAGCGCCTCGCTGCCCGGCGCCCGCCCCGGGGAAAGGGGAACCTGTTGTGGCAGTGGGCGCCGCGGGGAGAAGGGGCCGCCCCGCGGGCGGGGGAGCCCCTGAGGCCGGGTTTGCGCCTCGGTGCGCAAGGCCTCAGCGCGAGGGCAAGCCAGGCCCTCGGGCCACCGATCCCGCGTCTCCTCCGGCCCGCCGCGGGCAGGGCCCCCCTGAGCCGGCACTCCGCGGCCTGAGCGCCAGCGCAGGACAGGCGTTCGTTAACGTGGCGCGCAGCCAGCTACACCACCAGCCCTGCCTTTGAAGAGCTCGTATTTCTCCGCCTTACCTTTCAGGAGGTACTAGCACCCTTGGCCCTGGCATAACCTCGCCACGTTCAACGTTAGCTTATTCAAGGTGAGCAGTCACAGAATCATAGAATGCTTGGGGTTGGAAGGGACCTGTAAAGGTGTACTGGCTCTGGCTTAGATCACACAGATGCTTTGCTCTTCCACCAGCACATGGAACCTACCAGACAAGGCAAGGCAGACATGGCTGCTGCAGCTGTGACAGCAGAGACCTCCAGAAAACTTGCACAGCAGCAGCAAAGCCATTGGTGGGGACCTGGAGGCTCATGTCCCATTGTGTTATTTCAAAATAAAAGTTCATCAGCTGCAGCTGCGCTATGTTACTGCATGCAGTAACAGAGCTGGCAAGTGGGAGTTTATAATAGAGATGCAGAATTAATCTGCTTTCCTTGGAATTCTCTCTGCCCACCTACTTAACCACTCTTCATTAGAGGAGTAACTAGAAAAAGTTAATTGGACCTGTGACATCAGAGGGGGGAAAAAAGTCTCAAAGCCATACAGTGAAGTTCAGCATTTATTTAAGACATGCGAACATGCAAGTGGAAATACATGCAACAAAAGCCAATTTTCTTGTCAGGATCGTTGCTATTAACATTCTGCACAGCACCTTCAAAGTAAAATTGCTTCCCCACTGATTTGCAGTAAGAACCGAATTCCAAGTCACCTGTGTTTGATTACAATAATAAAAAACCAACAGGGATTTCATTTCCCTTAGAAGAAAATGCTGAAGGCTAGTAAAGAATCCTAACTGAGCTGTAATGGCTTTCTCCACTGAGGTAAATTCAGCAGGAATTAGGAAACACCTCACTGAGGAACAGAAGTTCTCAGAATTTTACAGAATCACAAAAAGTGATAAACAGGTTTGTTCCACTTCGGCTGCACGCTGTGAGGCCCAGGGCAGGAAATACTTGAGGAGGCACAAGGCTTGAGATGAATATGTAGTTTTACTATAGGCCTACTGGAAAAGAAGTTATCAAAACGAAAATAATCTAATTCTTTATTTTTTGAACTATTTGAATATAGAGGATTATTTTTCCAATTTATGTTTGTTATTGCTATGGGAAAAAAATAAATGTGTTCTTTATTTCACTTACTCAGTTAAGCTTGCTTTGTCCATCAGCAAATGAGAAGTCACACCTATGACTGTCTCTGAATTGCATGGACAGATCTGAAAGAGTTCCTTTGTTTTACATCTGAGATGCCTTTAGAAACTGTGCCTGGCTACCCTGCCTGCACCAAGGCAAATGAGCATTAATCCTGTTTTACTGGTAGAGAAAACCAAAATAAAGTGTTAACATTGCTAAGGCCACAAAAGGTATCACCATCAGAGCACTGTTAGGCACTCACACCTCATGCCCTTTGTACTTAGATGGCTACACAACTAAGAGAAAGAAACAAAATAAAACCGTTGTTAGGGCTAGAGTTCCAGTTCTGCTCAATAGCGTATCAGCACCCAGTAAATTAGTCCCTGCCAAGGAGTAACACAGAGACATGGCAAGGGGGAAAAGAGAGGCACAAGACAGGCAAATGATGTGCCCGGTGTTAACCAGCAGGTCGGTGGTAGAACAGGAGACAGGGCCAGCTCTCCCAAGCATCAGCCCAGGCAGCAGTCAAAAATGTGACTTTAAAATGGAAGGGGTCTGACAGGTCTTTGCTCTTAGTGTATAGTGAGAAACTAATTCTGTGACCTTCCAGAACTCAAACTGGACATCTTTGTTAAAGAGACAGTGGTCAACTTAACAGAAAAAGCAGGATGATTTTCTACAAAATTTGCAAAAAAGTTCTCAGAGCTTTCTGTGATAGGATAATCAGAGCTATTGTCAGAGCTGAAACTTATCCACTAACAAGCAAGAGAGGACTGCCCCAAAGGCCTGCTCCAGGGCATACATTTATTCTCCTCAAATCTATGAGAATTCTAAGTCCCACAAGTAATCTAAAGTGGATAAAAAGCACTGGGCATAGCTGGTTACTTGGGTTTTAATGAATGGTTTAGGGATATAGTGCAACCGTAGCACATGTCACTTTATTCCCTATATAAAGAAATATTATTGAAGGTATCAAAGTTGATGGCTGAGCAGTTTAGTCTTAAAATGCTTTCATGCCTTCACTTTTTTTTTTTTTCTTCTCATGGTAACAACTACAGCTTTCCAAACTCTTTTACAGGCAGTAAACCCAAAGTATTGCCCTAGCCCAATGATGACATATTTGGAACTTGATTTAGACTTCCCCACTCTTTATCTAATACCCAGAAGATTTGATGCTTCCAGGAGCAAGCTTGCAGTTATTGTAATAAATCCACAAACTCTGACAGGGAAGCTACAGTATCTCCAGAGAGGAGGTCGATTAGAAGCAGTACATTTTAAGTAAACCTACTTGGAAGGAAGGTTTTATTTGGACAGGTTTTTTGACAAATCATGGCAACAATTATTTTGCGGAAGGGTGTGCAGAGGAGCATGTTACTCTGACACCTTGTTTTCTAGTAGTTAATAGGGGTCATTGAAGGGGTAATAGGGGTGTCCAGCATCTCTTGCTACTGGCTTTCCATTCACCTGTGAAGTAAACAGACTAAAGTCAGGAAGATAAAATCCATTCTTACTCTCAGTTTCAGATTCTGGATGGTTTAGATTTAGAAATCTTCATATCCCAGACATTTGGGAACATCTTTTTCAGCTTAAGCAAAAGCTGTTCCCTCAACTCCTGAGTCCTCTTAGCACTTCTTGAAAGAAAAAAAAGAAAATTTTAAAAAGGAGATGGATTTCTGTAGCCTAGAGCAAGAGTCTTTCAAGCTGCTCAGGCTTGAAGATTTAGATTAAGAATAGTTAAAAGTCTTTTGCCTTGTAGCTGTTATTGAGCAAGTGTTGTAACATGCACACTTAAAAAGACCTTTTTGGAGTTGAAGCCCATGTTTGCATGATAGAGAGTTGCTGCGTTGCCAGCAACTTATCCATTACAGATGGGTAAGATGAAACACATTGAATAACATGTTCAGGGTCATATACTGAAGCATTAATAGTGTCACTGAACTGCTTCATAGCACTTTTTATTTAAGAACATTTCCACAGAAGATCAGCTTCTCCAGATGTAAAATGGGAATACTGAAACTGATACAGGTAACGAAAGAGAGGCTCAGGCTGGCCCAAATGCAGATGTGGCCATGCAGGAATCTCAATTCCTACATCCCACCTCTAAGCATTCAGCTGGAAAAATTGCATTTCTAGTTGCACCAAGTCCATTGCAACACCTCCAGCTTCGGACGAGCTGGAGGCCAAACCTTGCTTCTCATCTGTAATGTTTGGGGGAGTTCAGGTGCAGCACTGGCAAAGAGACGCACACCTCCCTGGGTGACAGACTAGCAACACTCAGCTAAAACTTAGATTCAGTGACTAATGACTGAATAAAAGTTATGTGAGAGAAATAATTGATTTTTATACATACAAAGTGATTTTTATACATATAAATGTGATGTAAAGATCGCTCAAAAACGTTAGGAGGGCAGAGGGAATCACAGGGACTTCCAAACCAAGCATCCACTAGCAAGTCCCTCTAATTAGCTTTCAGTATAAAACCTGCATTTCAAAGCAACAGCTGGAATCCTTAATAATTAATTGTTCACAGTGACTACTGAAGTGTGAAATTAGTCACTTGGGGGCACTACAGAGCAGAAAACGAAGATGTTAAGGTTTAACATTTGACTGATGATAAGCGTAAAATAAAATAAAGCTGAAATTAAGCCATCAACTGAAGGCAATCCTTAAAACTGTAGGCTAAAGTATAACAGTATCTTCAGGTTCCCTCATATTCTCTTGAGAGCCAACAACTTCCTCACGTTCCTAGAATTTATATTCCTCCTTTCCCTCCACAGTTTGTTTCCATGCATATTTCACTATGCTGAACATCTCTTCAGGTAAGCATTTTTGTGTGCAGCATGCCAAGAGAGCAGCTGCCAGAAGCAATGTTTCACAGAGCCCGTTCCAGTCTACCCCAGGAATCTGAGAGGAGGAGGGGGGTGAATTCAGCAGTGAACACACTGCAAGTCCACAGTAGCTATCAAAAACAGATCATCATGTGTTCCACCACCATTATTCCTCCTCTCTTGGCTTGCTAGTCATTCACGTTTCATTTAAGTATATTCCCTGGCCAATTACAGAAGTTCCAAAAGTTTGGATTTCTGGCTGATGCAAGGTAATTTCCAACCTCTACCCAGATAATGAACTGTTAAAAGTATAAAGCAAATTGTCTACGTGCAATGTAATAGCTTCTCCTCACGATTTAAACAAAACACAATGTGGAGAAGAGCGGCACAACTGTAAGAACTCACAGTTATATATCAACAAAGTAAATCAAGGAAAAACTGTCTTGTCAGTTATGATGGGAGCTCTGATATCACTGCCATATCACACTTTGAAATTCAGACACTATAAATTAGATTAATAGAGAAGATAGGCATGAAAGGTTAGACAGGAATTTCAATTCACAGTTGATGAAAATTCTTTCTGATAAGCCCAGAGGGGATGGGCAGGAGACAAAAGGTTCCACTAGAGATCTTACAGCTACAGTGGTGTTTTAATTCTCCTCATCTTGCTTCTTCCTGTCTTGTTATCTGACAACATGGCAATATCTTTGAAGCCCAGCTGCATCGCACTCGCCCTTTTTCTACTTGGATGGGTACCACTTTGAACTGTATTTCATCTCTCCTTTGTTAATCACTGTGATCTGATCAGGTCTCCCAGGTAACAAAAGCACATGAATTATCCCAGGCTCATCCAAGCCAGGCTACAGTCTAATGTTTTTTGCAGTATCATTAACAAAACAACTTTGTTTGCAGCATGAGTAGCAGAACACTCGGCAGAAAGTGTCAGCAGCAGGTGTGCTTGGCACTACCACATTCCCACAGGTCGGCAGCTAAGCTTGCAGTCTGGCGTACAAAGACTCCTGATCCATAAGCACAAAGATAATTTTGGTTGCAGGGATGTGGGGGTTTGCATTTAGACACACATATTGAAGCAAATGTACAGTTAAGAGCATGGCCTTGAAGCTCTGATAAGCCCCAGCATGACAAACAGTGAAAGCTGTAACCAGTATCTATCCTTGACATGAGACAGTCATGCACCACACATGCACAATTTCTCTTTTCTAACTCAGACTAGTCACCGATATGCTCTCAAGTACTCAAAATTACTCAATAAATCCTGGAGAAAAGCTTTCCCTGAAGAATTCCTATAGCCAGTAGCCACTGGCTACTGAAGAATAATTTACAGGCTGGAGAGGCAAGGGTATGCTTGACAGCTTCCAAATTTGCAGAGACCTACTGTACCTATGCAGTATACTGTGTGACAGAGAAGGGATAAATCACTTCAGACTCATTATAGCACAGTTACCAGATACTGGCACCAGGGAATGGCACCAGCGCTCTGCTGTATAGTCAGAGGAAGGACGGTAAGAAATAAGGAACACTATAAAGGAGACAAAAGACTGACTTTTTTTTTCTTTCTTTCTTTCAGTGAGGTGAAAGGAACAAGGTTAGGTCCTTTAATATAAGAAAAGAAAGACCAAGAGGACTTCAACACTTACAAGGCATCAGCTTCTCTAAAGACAGACTGGCATCTGGCGCCACACAAGGGACAGAGTTTCATGGGACAGAGTAAACTACTGACGCGAAAAGATGCTGTGGCTAATGGATTTGGGAAGGAAAAGAGAACAGCCCAAACCAAACTCCTTACACTGGAGGAAGGTCATTACGACAGCTGCTGAAAGGGGGGGCCATCCAGTGAAGGAGAGTGGACAGATTCCCTCATGTGACTTTCATCACAGATGTGGAGAACTAACAGAACCCTGAGTCTTCAATGATCTTGGAGATTTATGGTAAAGAGAAGACAAGGACAGTTCGAACGAGGCGTATTTCTGGAGGAATTACATGGACCTTAGTTAGCCTGCTTGTACATGAGAGGAAAAAGTCAGCAGGAGTTTGGCAAGATCTGAAGATGGGACTCTGGCTTAAAGGCCTATGAACAGGTAAGTAATGACAACTCCAGAGGCCCATCAGTGGCCAAAACAGGAGAAATAATTTGAAAGAGTTACCTCTTTTGTACCTAGCTTTTGAAAAATTCTTTCATCTTAGATACCCTAAAAAGAGGTGATGTTCTCATGAGTTCTGATTGGGAGAATAAAAGAAGGAAAACTGCAAAAACCCCAAGTCGTGGCCACATGCACATCGTGGAAACTAACAGAAACGTGAGACATTTACCGTAATCATTGGCACAATGTAACGCCAGTTTTTATTCAGGCTTCCCAGGTGGCTCATCTCCTCTTCTGTGAGGCCGAAATCAAACACCTGAGAACAAAAGCAAGAGGCTTTATTCAGTAACTGTAGCTTTTTCATATTTATGTTGAGTTTTGCCTTATGGTTTTGTTTCCTTTGTAAGTCAGAACCACCCCTTTGTGCTGTGAATTTCTCCAGAAATCCACAGGCAACAGAGCTGACTTCAAGGGAAAAAGATTCCATCTCTCAATAATCCAGGACAGAATGGAACAGCAGCAGTGACCTGTGACACTGCTGGCTGTTTCAGTGTCTAATTTCAGGTGACAGTGCAACAACACAGCTGTAACTGAGGCAAACACACACAAGACTGGAATAATTTATTAAGCTCTAGTTACACTGTATTTCTTTTGTACTTCCAAAAAGAAATCCTATGTGCTATATTGGAGTTGCAAGGTCCCACTGTTAAAACCCAAGTAAATTAAACATAATCTGACTTGTAATATTTCAAACACCTTCAGAAGCTGCAACTTTGGTAAGTCTGAGGCTCAAATAGAGGGAATTTCCATGCAACTTTGATCAATACAATTTATGTATCTGTAAAAACCTTGGCTTCAGACAGCATTAGTTTGTATTCTGTTTATAAATATGAAGCTGCAGCTAAACTCATTTTATAACAAACACCAAAATAGAGGCTTAAAGCCTGAGGTGTTCAGACACTTGCCAAATCTAAGCTTACACTGATACTGCCTAGAACTTTCCACAAAGATAAGAAGCAGAAGGAATGTTCCTCCAAAGAACCACTGCCTATTCAATCGAATATTCTGTTCCCATGTAGATCTAAAACTCAAGTAACTGCAGAGTCTACTGGAGTTTCTTGCAGCATACTACATGGCAGAACTTGGTTTCATGGGAGTAACAGTTAGAGAAGCAAATCTTAACTCAAAACAGGTAACCAGCCCATCTGTATGAGCAAGGGCAGAAAAAAAGATCCCAGTGGGTGATTCAGAGACTTCCCTCCGAATTACTGCAAGTCAGAGTTTTCACATAACTTCTGAAGTGAACTGCTTCTGCTTCAGAGCAGAATCACACTAATTCTATTCCTTCAGCATCATTAGAATGACACTTTGCTGCAGAAATAGTCACCAGCCCTCACTTGCAGGGTAGAACAAAGGGTATTCATAAATGAGAACCACTGAACATCATTAGAAGCCTCCCTTCTTCAATACATGTGTACCTCAGATGAATTTCAGTAAAGATTTTTCATTTTACTTCTACAAAGTACATTCTTTACCTTTTGGTAACAAGTCTGTGCGTGTGCTCACAGGTGTACACTCGCACACTTCGCTGGAAAACAAACTCATCTTTTAAGCAAAAATCTCTAACCTCACTTGTAAGTGTGTGCATACATTGATGAACAAGTATGAACCAAGTGCCGCGGCTTGTTGTTCTGCAACTAGTAGGACAGTAGATTACTCACATGAAAGGGCATTGCTGAAAGTCCTTTCCTCCATTTAAACTCACCTGGAGATTCTGCTGAATGCGAGCAGGAGTGACACTCTTGGGAATGGCAGCCACTTTACGCTGCACTTGCCATCTGTGAAGAGGACAAGGAGAGAGGTTCTACCTGTGCAGCCCAAGAACTGTGCTATTTATTTTTGCTGAATAATGATCTGTGGCATCAGAGATGCCACCTACCTTTCTACATGAAATAAAAGTACTCAGAAGAGCACTGACACAGCACTGGATTAGGACCTAGTATGTCCGAGCTCAAGCCAAACAGTGGCCACTGGTCTAATCAATGACAGGAAGATGTTCATGCCTTTGAACAAGCAAGCAAGTTTCAAGTGCTTTCAGCTAGAAACCCAATAAACAGTTAGAAGAAATGTACTTACACATTTTACACAAGTTCTAACGTGACAAACACTGAGAAAACCAGAAGAAAACCCAGATCCCTGAAGTGCCTGTCTAGGAGTTTGAGCACAAAATCTTGAGCATGTTCAGCTGGCAGGGTAACTTGCTGCTGCCCAAGATGTACTGGTGATATTGATAGATACAGAGCCAGACAAAAAATGAGGATAGAAATCCAATTATACTTTACAAGGTGCTGATCATATTCTGGATATCACTCAATCATCTTGTTTTCCAGTATCCAGCAGCTGGATTTTGCTATATAAAAACAAAACAGCAAATGGTTCTTCAGCGTGAAGAAGGAAGGTCTCTTCCTCAGCCCCTCTTCCTGGGAACCCATTTGACTGCAGTAGCAAGAGCTCAATGGTCCAAGCAACCGACCATGTGTAAATTCAGTAGGCAGCATGCAAACAAGGCGCACTGCTGCCTTAATTGTCCTACTGCTTTTCCACAGCAGAAAAGGCAGTGAAGTGTCCCAGGCCCTGAATGGATTCCTCTGATCTTGTCCGTCCATCCACCTACCCTAAGGCAGGACAAACTCTGCTAACTCTGTAAAACAAGAACCAAATGGGGGTGGCTTTTGGCAGTCCTTGTGATTTTAACTCCCCACCAATGCGAAAGAACACACACTTCACAGATTTATTCTACTTTGCGTGTTTTGCCTTATTTAAGGCCAGCTCCCAGATGTCACCCTCTCTCACAACTGTTCTGTACCTGAGGATAATCTGTGCAGGTGACTTGTTGTATTTTTCTGCCAGTTTTTTGATCCCAGGTTCTTCTAGAAGCACAGGCTCATCTGGGTGTTTCCACATGCGGTCTGGAGAGCCAAGGGGACTGTAGGCAGTGACAACCAGTCCTCGTTTCTGGCAGTGAGCTATCAGCTCGTTCTGAGCTAGGTAAGGATGGCATTCTACCTGTTAAAATGACCCACAATGAGCAGCTAGAGAACAGATAGCAACACAAAACTCTAAACAAACTGGAAGTCAGAAGCACAGCAGAACCAAACACATCGCCAGAAGTCATTCCAGGTCCTGGAAAACCTTATGAGGCTAAGGTTTAAGTTAGATAAGCTATCCTTGTGAAGATAACTTACTACCAGAAAAATGAAGAAGTGCCTGGCAGGCTAAGGTTA
>JAVSBS010025856.1:18966-31284 GCA_033124195.1 Coracias cyanogaster
GGGAAAAAATACCTTGCTCAATTTAAAGTGATCAGTGCAAATCCTAACTAACTGCCTTTTACTCAAATGTATCATGTATTATGACATTAATATGTGCTCCTAAAGAGCTTAAGTCAATGTTCTGTAAAATAATGAGTTTTGCCTCTCATCCTTCAGATGTTGAATTCAAATCCCTTCCTTAATATATACCAGCAGTAGTGAATTTTTGTGCACATAACCAGGATTCTCTATATTGTCTAACAAGCATTTCCAGGAACTAAAGTGTCTCCTCCATAGCTGCAATCCTGTCACAAGACACGCAGTCTGACTGGTTTCCTGAGGTACACATTTCCTCTTCAGCTTTCCTGAAGTTTCACACAGAGGTACGACTTCCTAAGCCCTGTGTCCCTCCTCCACATAGAACCAGCCTCTGCCACAGCAGGTCAGACTGTTCATCAGGTTGGGATCAATCTTCTAGGTTGAAAGCATGCCCCACTTGAGAGAAGAGAACAAAGCATTACAGGATTACAGATAATCAAGGGCTAATATTAAAAAACATGCTATTGATGTTCCTGTCTAAACGGACTTCTCTTTGAACTCTTTCATGCTGCCAGTTCATAAGCTTCTGTACTGTGTCCCCATCCGTTCAATAGTTCTCCATCACGTTCCTATGGTAACATGTAAAAGAAATTTCTCCTCTAGCATTTGGTCATATAAAACAGAAAACATTTTATTATTTTATAGGATCTAAATCCGATAAAATCCTATTCTCTTCTAATGAGGATTTAGATTCAGTAATTTTACCCCCTTATTCCTACCATATAGGAAACTAGGGCTGCAATGGTGCCTTTGTACTGGACTGCTAAGATCTGGCTACAAGGTCAAGGGTTGTTTAGCAGCAGCAATAATAAATTACTCAGGAAGGTGCGGTCAAGACTGAAAAGCAGCTTGGCAAGGAAAATAATTACAAACTGAAAAATATGTATCTGCAAGTTTTAAAATAATCCACTTCCACTTTTGCTTCTTCTGCACAAAAGAGCTTTCGATAAATAGCCTCTGCTTGGAAATAATCAATGATAATTCTTCTGCTTCTCTAGGTTTTTGGCCCTCTGTCTTTAATTCATTATTACAGTTATTCTCCCTGAACTACATCATGTCCTTTTAAGGGTAAAATTATTTGGATGCTCTGCCAAACCGCTGCTATGCTTCTGCATTTTCAAGAGTGATAAACAGGAATTTATTCCATAGGAATAGCAGCAACTTCTGCAACTCTGGCCATTTTCACTGCATGTCCTAGATTTTGCCTTCAATACATTCCAGGAATAGTCTTTGAAGACAGTAAATACTCAAAGAAGTGAGTCCCAGTGGCTTCCACGGGACACCAGAGAAGACGGATGGATCTTGTGTGGCATTCAGCTCCTAGAAGCGCTGCTTATTATGGCAAAATCCATCGGAATTAGGTTTAAATTATGCACAAGCAGGATTTTTCCTGGTTCTTTTTTATTATAAGACTGCACTTTCCTCAGAACAGTTAGTGCACAAAATAAACACTGCATTCATATTTTGTTTCATTTCGGGCATTTGTTTTAGCCAATGCATATTTAACTGCTTTGGGTGCACAGAAATTCATCCATTAAGTTCCTGCATGTTAATAAATTTAATTCAGCTGTCAGTTGATGTTTTAAGTGGCAGAGCTGAACATTCACCCTTGCCCTCATTTAAGAGGTTGTCTGAGCTCTCACACCAGCTTAGGTTCCACATTAGCACAACTTGTACTCCCGGCAGATCCCTGTCCTGACAGTTGTTTGGACAGAAGACCAACAATGAAATGGCTCTGAATAGATCTAATTTTTATAGCTTGTTTCCCACCTTTTCTTCTAGCTGGCATGGAAGAACAGCACATCTTGAGAAGGGCTTTAACTTTCCCTTTGTCACAAGCACAGTGTCACCTGACGTACTCCAAAAACCACCATGAAGCTAATGCGAGAGTAGCAGCAAGATACACAACATTTACGGCACGGACATGCCATAGTACACAGAATCCAAAAGGCATTACAAACAACAATGCCAGCTAAGAATTCCACCAAGCCAGGGGTGTTGCCTTTCACAGCGAGAACGTGCAAGCTCTTCTCCCAATAATGTATCTTTTAACTAAATGAAACAGAAAGGGAAAGATAGACAAGGGGGGGAAATATTACGACAGGAAGCACAGTCCATAGCACGCAAACATTGCCACAGACAGTCTGTAGTAACACAATTGTTTCCACATGTGGTGTTCACCAATTCATTGCATTTAGAAGCAGTGTGAATGTCTAATGACACATTAGTCATCTTAGTCTGAAAGCAGGACAACCCAAGCAAGTTCCTGGTTTTTCTGCTAACGTTGGCTAACTTATGGAACAGGAGTTAGGACAAGAACAACTAGAGTTCTTGCCTCCCAAAGTAATGCTTTAAGCAGAGTCAAGGCAGAGCCATGTCTCAAACTGGTAGCCTGAGGATTTACCAGTGGAAGAGTCAGGCTCCATGTTACAGCTACAGCATTCTCCTGCCTCAGGCCACTCAACGGTCTCTTTCTGGATTCACCTCCCAGAGCACCACTGCCTGAGGCCTGGGTTAATGTGTCTTAAGGGATCTTCCGCTGCTGCTTTTGTGCCTTAAGGCTTTAGTCATGCAAATACATAAAAACATTCCACTGACTTCAGTGGACTTAAGACTAAAACCATTCAAGGGAAGGATCCAGGCCTCAGATCTAGGATCTTAAAAAAAAAAAAACCCACAAATACTAATTTCGAGCATAACATTGTGATGTTCTCTGCTTACTTGGCCACGTTCACTTTTCCAAGTTCCTAGTCCTATGAGAGGCATCTTCTGCCCAGTGTGGAGTGCAACGAAGCTGCATGCTGCAGACATTTTTGCCTAGAGAAGAAAAAGAACAGAGTTTTGCAGCAATTCAGTAGGTTGCAACAATTTACCTTTTATATTTAAAAAAAAAAATAAATCATAGAGGTCCTCATGATGCTAGAACAAAGGTGAAGTAGATTCTTTACAGTTTTCACTGCTACAAAAAAGAATATCTACCCTGCAGAGTTAAAAGGAGCCCTTTCTCTCCTCTGCCGCCTTAAACTTTTTTCTCCGTTACAACGCACAGCTTTAAGATTTCTCAGAGTTGAGAAGTACAAAAAGAGACATTCTACAATAGCATACAATTAATAGAGAAGCACAGGTAAAAACCTTTTTTTTAATCAGCAGTAAGCATTGGTAAGGCAGGAGGGAGCAAGAGATGTTTGCCTGCCCTTAGCGCACAGTAGTTCCACAGGACCTCTGCACTGTCTTTCTCTTCTACCAAGTCACTACCAGCCGGCTCAGGAACCAAGCTCTAACGACCACTGCAGCTGGGGATAAACACATTTTGACAGAAACAACTGGTTCAGGTTAAGGTTTGAAGACCTGATACAGGCAGGGTTTTGATTTGGAGTGAATGGTAAAGGCATTTATGAAGGCATAGCCCAGAAAAAGAAAAAAAATTAAAAAATAATACTCTAAAGAACATAACTGCTGGAGGAGCAATCCCATATTTTTATGCCACACATGTGCTTTGTCACCCTTGAATCCAAATTTTCACCAGCTGAGAGCTGAACTCCAACTCACTGTCAAGGCTGGCTGGCACTGTAAAGAAAACCAGAAACATTTTGGCTTCCTCTGCAACAAGCATAATTGTTTATGAATTGTTATATACCTGCAACAGGTAAATGCCACCAAATGAGAAGACTACTTTTTTTTTTTTAACACTAAAAAACACTCTCTGATGTAAAGTCAGGGCTAGTGGAAAGGACAAAATGGAGAAACTGTCAAAGGTGGACACTAGAAAATAACACCTCAGTACACAGATGACATAAAACTGGTGCATATATAATTTTAAAAAATCATTCTGACATGCAACTAGAAATAGCTGTGTGTAAAGTGAGCTACAATGCGGTAGGTCCTTACACATTTATGTGTTTTGAATCCTGAAATAAATTCATTTTTCCGCTCTTTCCCATCTCCCCGTTCATTCAGAAAGGGACACTTTCTTTTAAAGAGCTGAAAGATTCCTTGTTCCCATACTGCCAAAATCTGCAATCTGATGGAAATTCAAGACTAAGAGCTGAATTCTTGCATAAGATGCATTTCAAGTGCTAACTGAATGCAACAGCTAGCATTGCTATTATAGAAAGTGTCACACACCTGATTTAGCACAAATTCACAGAGGAATGGCCTTCGTTTTCATTACTGAAAGGAGAATGAAAAAAGATTATGCCAAGTCAGTTGTCACTTGGAGCCTGAGCTTCACTCACATGCTTAGCACTGTGATAGACAAGCATTTTCCCTGTGAAATTCAACAAAACAAAGATCCAGAAGAATCTTCCATTACCCGTTGCTGGCTTTATAGCTGCTGCAACAGCAATCTGCTCGGAGTGGCAAAGCTTTTTATCAAAAAGGAAAGTTTTACAGTGTCCCGACATCCTCTAAAACTACATGTCAGGTCAAATTGTTAAAAATAAATTGCATTCGGGATGGGCTCCAAAGCTGGCTAGCTGATCTCAGCAGAAGCTGAGGAAGTTGCTTCCCACGTTCAGCTGTGTCCAAACTCATTAATGTTTGGGTTTTTTTAAACGAAACCAAGAGTGGAAGCATGCAATGCTGGCTGAACCTGCCTATGTGGGAGGAAAGGATGTTTTCAAAGCAGAGCATTCACATAGAGTACTATCTCAAAATAGCTCTGCCTTCTCTTTGTTGTTACCATTTTCCTCAGATAACTAAGTCCCTGCTGATGGACATGTTCACACAAAGTTTGTATTTTCAATCTCTTGCTTAGCTTCTCAGGCCATACTGCTGTATCTTTACAGCAGATACCAAAGAGCACACTTGTTTTACAGACAGACATACTAGAGTAGTTGGAGCGATCCTGACCTGCAGGCCATTGTACACCAAGGAGCTGGTGATGCACATAACAGTTCACACAAGTAGGTCCAGGTTTGCTGTGTGCAGAGCTTCACATACAGTGTGCTGTACAGGCCTTCAAGCCTGTGCTGTGAGACACAACCCACAGCTGCCCGATAAGCTCAGCAGCCGGCTGTGACAGGGGAGCCTGGAGGCAGCTCCCCCTTGGAAGCTGTAATTACACCACCTATGTGGCCTTGCCTTTATCTACAAAAGCAGGAAGTTCTCATGCGAGCATCCTTTGTGTTTGACAGTAGAAATGATGAATAGAGTTGTTTTCCTGTGAGAGAATCACTAATAGCTCAAGTGACTGAAACAGGGTAACCCTGTCTATGGACAGGGTCTGCACAAGATGCTGCATGTGAACCGGAGGAGATCTGTTCAGTGCTACACAACTCAGGGCTCCCAGCACCTGGAGGGATGTAAGATTATCCATACCATCCTCTTTCTTTATAGGGTTAGCTCTAACAGAGCATTTGAGATGATACTTTACAAAGCCTGAGTATCCTTCTTATCAGGATTGTAACAGACCAGCACCTCCTGGTGCAAAACAGCCCTTAAACACAAACTGGTGGCTCTGGATTGGCACTGAGATGTATTAGGTCCAGCTGTTATTGCTGAAGGCAACCACTGGTGAAACAAACCCTGGGCGTACATCTGTGTTTCGGGCTAGGGAGTCAGAGAAGGAAGAGCAATGAAAACCGTACTCCCTTCTATTCTGCATTTGCACAGCAATTTTGAAGCCAGCTACATGCAAGTAGGTGCTTTCTCCTTGAATTCAGTTGCCTGCATAAAGGTACCTTCCTGCACCACGCAGTACGGCTAGAGACCTACGGCTTTCCCATTCACCTTGGCCTGTAACACAGAGATGACCCAACCATATACTTTACACAACCACGTTACACAATCACCTTAAACGGAACACTTCAACCCAGAAGACAAGGTACACGTTTAATCAGTAACTAGCATCAGCACTTTTGAAGCAGCGGGGCGCTTCAGGCAGCGCGGCTGTACGCGCTGCCCGCGGAGGGCGCCCAGCTGCAGCCCCGGGCAGGACGGAAACGGGCCCGAACCGGGACGCTGCCACAGAACGCACTAATTAAACCTTTCCACTCAGATTCTTCCCCTAACAAGGGGATGCAAGAGAACCACAGCGCCTGCTTGCCACCGTTACTTGGTTCATTAAAAAGCTGGAAGCTGCTTTTTAAAACAGCAAAGGCAAAAAAAATAGACATAGGAACAAACTGATTCTGGACAAGCAGCGTGTGGCTTGGGCTTAACACCCCCCTAGTGCCGCCTTCACATCAGCAGGTTACAGCTCAGCCGCCCGGGCAGGGGGACGCGTCGGTAACCAGCGAGGGGTGAGCCACGGCCACCGCCCGGAGCGGGGGGTCCCGCCCCACCGAAACACCCTGAAACGCGCCTCCAATCGATAGGCACGCGCGTGCAAACAGGCACGTCACGACAACCCGGAAGTCTCCGCTGCGGCCGCCGGGGCCGACCCTTCCGGCTCTCCGGAGGAGCCGGGCAGGGCCCACCTGCCCCTTATCGGGGCGGCCCGGGGCGGGCCCGCCCGCGGCGGGGGGCGATAAGAAGTCCCGCCACCCCCGCGCGCCCCACGCCGTACTTACCCGCGCGCTGCCCGGTGCTAGACCGCGCGCGCTGCCGCCAGCTGCTTCCGCTTCCGGCCGCGAGCTGGCCCCGGGTGGCTCCGTGCTGGGCCAGGGCCTTGTGGCCCGGGTTAACCGCGGGGGTGGCGCCTTCCGAGAAAGTACAATAAAACACGGAATGCAGCAGCGGCCGCTTCTGCAGGGGCTGGAGCAGCCGCCCGCCTCACCCGCGCCGTGCCCGGGAATTCAGCGGGTCCGCACCGCTCAGCTCTCGGTTCGCTCCCCGTCAGGGAATTCGGGCAGCCCGGGCTCTCCCCGGCCGAGGGATGAAGGGACAAACCGGGGGGACTGCGCCGCGGAGGGGAACGGCGAGCGGAGGCGTGCGCGCCTACATAGAGCCTCCTTGTCTGCGGTTTGTCTTGGCTCCGCGAGGCTGCCTTTGCTGGCTGGCAGGCAATTTCCCCAGTTTTAGTTGCGGCCCTACGTGCTAGGAGTCCAGGCAAAGTGCCAAGCCAGGAACACTCGTTTTGCTTCAGCTCTTCAGTTGTAGCTCTCTACAACTACCTAGAAGGAGGCTGTGGTGAGGCTGGTGCTGGTCTCTTCCAAGTAACTAGTGACCGGACAGGAGGTAATGGCCTCAAGTTGTGCCAGGGGAGGTTTAGGTTGGTTATCAGGAAGAAGTTCTTTACTGAAAGAGGGGTCAGGCATGGGAACAGGCTGCCCAGGGAGGTGGGGAGTCGTCATCCCTGGAGGCGTTCAAAAAAACGTGTCCATGTGGTGCTTTGAGATAGTCTAGGGGTTAGGGAGCTCTTCAAAGAAGGTTGGACTAGGTGATCCTAGAGGTCTTTTCTGACCTGAATGACTATGATTTTGCCCTACAAGGTGCATCAAGTAATAGCACTCACTGAGAGAACGAAGGCTCCTTTTGTTGCAGGTGCACAATAATGTGTTTCCTTGTTTGTGCAAGATTGAGGGTAAGATTAAAGCAGACTGGTTTTTAGCAGAGTGCTTCCTTAGAGGTAGATACAATCTGGCTACTGTGGTCAAAGGTACAGGCTTCCACAGGAGCGGACTTTGGCCCGTAACCGAGACTACCCCTGGGTTTATGGGGCTGTACGCACAATCTTAACTAAAGAAAATTACAACCACTTTTGACTTTTACTCCAGGCTTCCATTTTTACAAGTAATTCATAACTATTCAGAATCTGAAAATAGTAAGAATAGATCAGAAATAAAGCAATATATTTATGCAACTGGGCTTTGAAGAGGCTTTCTTTCTTTCCAGAAAGATAATTCTGCTGGAGATCCTTTCTTTGCTGTTCGAACTTGAACTTCTCAGGAGGCTTAAAGGCACAAAGGTTAGTTAATCTCTTGGGCATTCACGTGACCAGACTTCTCTGTTGTGCAGCCTGTTTTGACAAAATACGGGAAAGTGGAAAGGGAGTGCAAGGACAAGACATTTAAAAGTAACCGGAAATAGAAAATTGAGACAAGGAAAGAATACAGGGGCAGGAATCAGTGCTGGGTTTGATTTACTTTTACGGACACCCTGTCAATCACAAATCTGTTTGAAAATCCACAGCCTTAATGCAATAGAAAATGCTTTAATTATATGAAGACTTGAACAAACCTCAGCCGTTTACTCCTCAGGGAATAAAAGAGAAAGGATGACTACAACATTTTGACATCAAAAGGCAATTATTATCCAAACATACTGTAATAAAGTTTGTTAATGAAAGAAAAATATGCAGAGAAGGAAGAGGTAACAGAAGACATTTTGACCTATAAATAGTCATCACTTGAGCAAAACAAGGGAAGCAAGTATGTGCATTGTATATTTAATTATATCTAATTGTTTTCATTAAAGCTCTTATGTACCAGCTGCTTCTGCATCAATGCCCCAGGGCCTGGGAACAGTTGTCGACTTTTCTGTTTACTTTTTGCATATATTACCTTAAAATGTCCCCACACGGCCAGGGTTTTACTCCTGCTGTGCCCCTGATGGTACCAGGCGTGTACAGTAAGTCTGGGATTCAGCGGGCTTTCGGCAGCCCAGTGATCAGCACTACGGAAGGTGTGTGGTGACCTCCTAATGTGCTGACTTTAGAGGGCACATGTGGGTCATCTCTGCTGTAGAGCTGATGTGCGATGCTCAAGGGACATGCCCAGCATTGCCCAAGCCCAGCTCACTGCTGTTCCAACTAAGTCCATCTTACTCTAGAAGTCCTGGATATACTTACATAAAACTTACAGATTCTCTTCCAACAACATGCATGGAAACTCAAATGTGTGGTAGTGTTCTGAAACAGGACCTATTTATTTGTTTTTATACACAGCGAGGGTTTTGTTTTTCACAAGAGGGACCCATTCCCAACCAAGATACACGGGAGATACTGTGATCAAAATGATACATGGGTGATGTACGAGCTGATCCTGTCTGGCAGCTATTTTAGCAGAATGCTACAGAAAGACTAGCTCAGAAACTAATCAAAAATAATGAGGCCATGGACATATGAATGGAAATGCAGCACTTAAGGCACAAACCTGGAACAAACTGCACTGGGGCAGCTGTGCAAAATGGGTGATGATACAATGCATCTGAAACTGTGAGAAATGTGCATAATAAGAACTAAAGGAGTCTGAGACCGTGAGAAAGTCATTACTGCTTTGTCATTGGTAAACCTGCCAGAGTTACAGTAAGAACTACATTGTTCTAGAGGTTTTAATTAGGAGTGCCCAACCTGTCAGAGGTTAATCTGTTCACAGGTTCAGGGCCTGAGTTGATAGGTAGGTCAATACATGTCTCAATTCATAGACCTCAACTACTGTCACAACAGTGACGTTAAGAAAATAACAAACTTTTCTTTCTGTAAAAGACAAAGCATGCTGTAACAACAGAAACAGCGGGAGATAAAGTATTTGCACTAAGGCGAGTGCAGGGATTTTTTTTACCAAGTACACATATATATGTTATTTTATGATTTAAGGAGTAATTTCATCTGGAACCAAAACCAGACATCTCCTGGGTGAATCACGGCATGGGTACACGGTCACCCAGCAACACCGCACAGTCATGTGGATTACAAACACTTGAAGTTTCTTAATCCTTTGTGGCTTTCTCCTCGTTAAAATTTATAATCAAGTTTTAACAGGTACAAGAAACGCAACATTTACAGAGTAGAAATCCACTGGTAAACACGTGTGTCACTTTTGACTAAAGTGAGCCGCTTTGTCACTGGTATGTCTTTAATAGCCTTTGGTATTTGTTATCTATCAGAGCTTTTGATTCAGGGTTTGCTCCTCAAAAAGTACCGCTCTGCTCTTCCCTCCGGGATCAAACAGCGCCTGTAAGGATTCCCTCGGGCTCAGAGTCGCCCAGAGCAGCTTCCCTCTGGGAAGGACTCACAACTCCCCGAGGTCATTCACTGCATCCTCCAGGAGTTTCCAGCGCACCCCGAGGTTACGCATCAGGCGGGTTTCAGCTGTTTTGCTGATTGGCATGAGATGGCTCCGGCTTCCCATTGCCAAAGAATCAACGAGAGCCTCGGGAACCGGCGGAGGGGACGCAGGCGTGACCGCGCGGCCCTGTAACACCGAACGCGCGCGGCTTTGTTGGTGGAAGGGCTGCCTTTACTGAACTGCCGTCCACCCGGACGACGCGCTAGCCACCTCCGTGTCTCCCGCGAACTCCCGCGCGTCCTCTCCCCCTTCCCTCACTGCCAGCAGCCTCAGCCGCGGCGGGAGGGCGCGGAGCGCGCAGGGCGCTGCCGCCCTGCGGGGCGGGGCCGCGGATCTGCCGAGTCACGCTGCCCTGGCAGGGGGGCGGTGCGCGCGCGTCTCCTCGCGAGATCAGGGCGGCTATAAAGGGGGCGGCGCGGCGGGGCTGCCGCAGTTCGCACTCCCGGAGCTGTGTGTGTGTGTGTGTGCCGGTGCTGCTCGGCTCTCGCTGTAAGTGCGGGGGGCTGCGCGGGTGGGGGCTTTGTGCAGCGCCTGTCTTCCTTCCTCCCCATGTTTTTCCCCTTTCCACCCCCACTTTATTTTTAAATTTTTTTTAGGTGTGTGTGTTTTGTTGTCCCCTCCGCCTCTGCGCTGATGGGACCTTGAGCGAAGCGTGCAGGGCCCGCAGCCGCTTTCCTCCCGTGTTCAATTTTTCCCCTTTTGTGAGGCGGGGAGGGAGCGGATAACGCCGGGAACTCCGCTACGCGCCGGCCTTGATCAGCTCTCGCCGCCGTGCCGCACGGGGAGGAGCCGCGGGGGATCTCCGGGAGGCGGGGGGCGGTTTGCAGCCGGGCTGCAGCGCGGCCGCCGGGAGCCCAGCGGCCTCGCACCCGCTGGGCGAGCGGGTCGGCATCTCGCTTTTGTGTCCGGGAAAAAAAAAGGCAGTAAAAATGGTGGGTTCAGCTTGGTGGGGCATGCCGGGGACAGGTGTCCCCAGTCACGGAGCAGCGCAGCGGCCTCTTGCGCAGGTGGATGCGTCGGTCTCGCCTCGGAGCAGCTTCAGTTTCAAGAAGGCGCTTGGCGGTCTGCGTGCGGCTGGCCGCGGCGCGCTCCAGCGAGGGGATCGGTACCAGTATCGCTCTCCTCTGACCGCAGCGCGGTAGCTGAACCGCGGCTGTGTGACAGGCCGGAGGTAGCGGAGTGGGAGGGTGATGGCGTGTTTTGAAACGGCTTTCGCTTTTGCTCCAGATATCCTAAAGGTACGAATTGCGAGTGAAGAGTGCAGGCCTGGCTTGTTGTAATTGAAGTGTGAAGATAACTGGGGCCATGCGGCTGTGAGCAACAAAGCTGTTCTGACCTGAGTGAAGTGCACTTGATTTGCAGTGTCCGTTCTCCTTTCCTCTAGAAGGAAAGAAAATAACATCAAATCTGTGCTCTGTTCCTCTGCGGGTTAGGAAGGGCTGTGGCCAAAAATCGGAGCAGGACGTGTGAACACATGCTAACTCCTCACGGGAAAGCAGAATTGCTGGCAGGTCTCTGAGGAAAGCAGATGGTTCTCTTGCGGTACAAGGCAACTTAAATCTCCTGCCATTATTAAAAATTATCTTTAAAGAAGCGGCAGTAACTCGTAGCTTAGAAAGGGGAGGTATCCAGGAGCAGTCTGCCAGCTTCTGTTTGACATTGAATACCTAGTAAAATGCTCGGAGGATTGCTGGTGGAACAAATATAGGAAGGCTGGCATAGTACTGAGCAAAAGGGTGACCTTGAGTAATGGAAAAGAATGTAATTCAGTGACAAAATGTGGGGTTGTGCGCTCCAGGCAAAACAGCTCTTGCTTATAAGATAAAACTCACTAGCTGGACGCATCTGAAGTAGATACTGTGCAAGGCTGACCCCCCCATCCTCTTGCAGAGCTGTTGTTTCAGAATTGCACCTGCATTCATGAGATGCGTGACAGAGGGTAATTGATGTCTTCCTGGTAGGCTGCTTCAGTATGGTTCTGCCAATGCTCTGTAGTTCTGGCCACTTTTGTTTGTAAGACTCACTCCTAGTCTGCAGCAGTTGAAGACTAAAACCTTGGATGAACAGAAGGATAAAGAGCTTTGTCACAGAAGGCAGTTAGACATCCTGAACATCTTGGTACTTCTCAAAATGAAAACCAAGAGGTAGTCTATATACTGCCAGGGTATGCAAGAGAAACTTTCAAAGGTAAAACCATTAATAAAAAGACTAAACTTGGATTAAAGGCTAGATGCTTATGATTTACGGGCTTATCTGGGAAGGATGTGGCTGGGAAGGAGGAGGGTGCTCA
>JAVSBS010025857.1:0-36443 GCA_033124195.1 Coracias cyanogaster
GATGATTCATGGGAGTCGTAGTTTAAGCTGACTTAAAAAGACATTTTAAAAATGGTGGGTCCGTTTGCCACATAGAGTAATTTTTTTTGAAGGATATGAGAAAATAGTCAAGCAATATGAATACACCACATTGCTCATTGGTGATTGTCACTGAACATTTCTCCTGCATTTTGAAAGAAGTGCAATAAAGGGTTGATTTCACAGGAGGGTGATAAAGTATTTTCCCTTAGCAACCAAAAAGCTCAAAAGGTTAAATACATCTGCTGTACCAGACAACTGTGAATTCATTGAAGGAATGTCTGACCAGCTGATGTGCATTCTTAAGAAATCTTGGAATAGAGGATAAATTCCACACAACCAAAAGGATATCTTGTGATGTGACTAAATAAGAGATTTTATCCTTGAAATAAAACTTAATAAAGAGCTGCTTTAATAGTTAATATTTTAAAACCTTAGTAATGTGCGTAACTATGGATTTACAGAAAATAGGTCATGTCAAACAAACTTGATTTCATTCCTTAAGATTACAGATTTGATTGCTAAAATGAACTGCTTGGATGTAGCATACTTGCATTTTTAGAAGTCATTTGACTGTGTCTCACATCATATCTTGATTACAAAATCAGCCCTGCACAATATTGATGAAGAATGCATTTAGTGTACTAATTAACTGGCTAATGAATAACCTATGAATAAGTAGTTATAAACAGAAAATCAACGCTGTGAAGGGTTGTGCAAGGGTTAAGAGTGGCCTCAGCACTATGGGAAATTTTCGTCACTCCTCTGAAAATGAAAATTTGCTAGTGTTAAATAATGAGATCTTAGAATTATACTCTATGACATACATTTCTTGGTAAGAATACATTCCATCAAACAAAATCATTTAAATGCATCCAAACATGAAACCTATAAATGCATAAGACAGTTATAGTTCGAATGATATACAGTTAAAACAATACATACACAAACTTTCAAGTATCTACCCCATTCTGTGATGTTATGTTCAACCTTCTACTATACCTCTGGATCTCACAGCAAGTCATCAGCTTCACAAGTTCCTCACTGGGAGGAGTGTGATGATGGTGAAGTTTCCTGCCTCACTTTAGGATCCACTTTGCATAATTTTTATGTTTGCTAAAACAGTCTATGCCTGGTTCTTTCTCCATTGGCCTTCAAGTCAGTGTTACATTCAGATTTACAGTATTTGATATAATCCCATGTCTTAAATACCTGCTCTTTGCTCTGTCACCTCTAAAAGTGGTTTTGCCCAGCTCTGAAGGCTGCATTACATTGATGACCAGTAATTGATGACCATTGCTACTTATTGCCGTGTGGCTTCTGGTGTCTCCTGTACCTCTACTTTCAAGGCTTCTACTGCATATCCATGCTCCTCCATGCAGTATTTCACACTAGGGTCATAGGAAAGATGTTGTACATAGCATAACTACGTTATCTGACTATTTGTTACAAAATATAAATAACAAAAGGAGCTATTTGTACAATTATATAAAGCTCAGCAAAAGCTAAAACAAAGTAGGTAGTAGTGGCCTGGTCATTGGGTAATTTCTGTTACATGCTGAAACAAATCTCCAGGCAAGCTAGGACTAGTTCAGACAAAGCTTGACCCGTCCTGATGCCTGAGTTATTAACACTAAGCCTGTGGTGTGTTACAAGCAATGGCAACTTCGTATTTGCTGGGCTACCAGGCTACAATATTGTCCTAGAAATTACGTGAGAGAAGTCCTTACAATTCAGTATTAGGGCTTATATTCGGTATGATTTCTACATTTCACATTAGGTTCTGTTTGACTGAGTCTAATAATGTTTAATTTTAAAGTAAATTAAGTAGTTTGTTTCTTCAGTAGGAAGAGCAAATTTAATAGAGAGGTTTTGCTTCTCAATAGATATTATTGCCTTTTGTCTTAGAATGCTTTCTTCTGCATTAAGCAAGCAAGCAAACAAAAATGTTAGATTTTTTTAATGCATTGTCTAATGTTGCCATGCCAACATTAAAAACTCGTCATTAAGTTTAGTTCTCTCAAAATGGAAAAAAGCAATATTGTTACCTAATGACTTGGCTCAAGTCAGTATACCATGAGTTTAAATAACCTAAAGAGAAAATTAATGTGAAATGTCTTCAAGTCAGTCATCTGTGATTATGTGGGTATTACTGAACCAGAGAAGTTCCAAACATCAACTTTTTTGACACAAAGGCAACATACCATAACAGTATGTTCTCTGGTTTGTGTCCGTGTGCAGTCAAAGTGTTGGGTTTGACCGTTACTTTTCTAGTTCTTTGCGGTGCTGTAGCTTCAACTGTCACAGCTTTTATTCTGCAATATCTTGGTAGATGAGCATTAGTCAAATACTCTCTATATTCAGTGTCTGAAAATGTTCCTTAGTTCTAGATGTCATTCTCCCCTCTGGTGTCTGTTGCCTGAACTTGGTTTATTTCAAGCATTGTTGCCTGAAAAGGCTGTGTGTCAGTTATTGTTTCTAAACTCTATACCTGATACATTCCACTTCTAAAAGCTCGTTTAGTACTAGCATCTTTTGGAGAATCAGGGACAGCTGATTATCTCTGAGTAGTAACAAATCAAGATTTAGCAGCAGTTCTAGGAATGAAATGACCTTAAGGACCGTACTTAAACATTATCCAACAATGTAAAACAAATGATAAAGCTAGCCAAATTAAAACCAAAAACCCACCAAAATCCATTAAAAAATCCAACAAGATTTTATTGAAGTACGTACTGAGAAATGAAAGAAAACAACAACAAAAATCAACATAGAATTAGCATTCTTTTTCTGTTCTTCCATCTTGAAATGAGAAAAATCCTTTTGGTTTTATTATGCATTCATATTCCATACACCTGATTTTACAGCTTGCTTTATTCACCACAGTAAACGGAAAAACACCTAAGAATTTCATTTTCATGCAGTTTTTACTGAAGAATAAGGTCATTAAGCTGAGATGCCATCCCTATCATTCTTTAAATGTCTCTGAATATTCTGTTAGGAGGTTTTTAACTGTTTTACTTATCCCAAACCCCTGTCATATGATAAATCAGACCATGTCATTCTGTCTTGTCATTGGGAAATCTTTTCTTTGGTGTATGTATAAAATGCTCATCAGTGATTACTGTTCCATCTTTCTTTTTTTTTCTGTCTGTGGACCTCTTTTCTTCTACAGCTCACATTCTTTTTCATTGGTAGTATTCATCAGAGATACTCAGGGATGTAGTTCTCTCTACCTGTTGCAGTAGTCATGGGGATTAAATGGCTGTATACATTTTCATGTTCAGTAGCAGCATTGTCATCATTAGAGTCCCAGATCTTTATCAAGAGACTTTTTTGTTTAACTGATACAGATGTTCATTATTCCTGCTTTGTTTCTGCCATAGCATGCTACCTCATTTTCCTGCACAACAACCGAGCTGTCAGCATAAACTTTTAAATGTGACAGAACTCAGTGTAGCAATATCCTTTAAAACGGTTGTTGACATGTAAGTAACAAAACTCCTTACTGTAGACTGGTGCTTGTCAGTCAGAAGCACTGGAATTATTATCATCACCTTCATCTAATCTGTTCTGGCTGCTGACTCTACACAGTGATTTGTGAAATTCAGCATAACTTCAGAAATCAACAGGTTCTGACTTCTACTGTCACTGATGCAGTAGATCAGTTTAACTAATGTAATTGGCTTTAACCAAATGACCACCTACTGCCACTTAAAAATAGAGATGCAAATTTAGCACTATTGATTTTTGCCGTGACATATCAGTGACTGTTAAGCTCAGCTTTTTCAGCTTCCCAAATACAAACCGTATTATTTGATTTGCTTCATTATAAATGCAATGAATGCTCCTGAAGTGATCAGCTAATCAGTGCTGGTATATAAGTTCATCAGGTCATAAAACTAGTGAGGAATACATTTAGCTTCCTACCACTGTTGACGGGTTTGACTCTTTTTGGTGCCTCATTTAGCCAGGCACTGAAAAGAGAAAAGTTTCTACAGTTTTCAGATATAGAAACTAAATAAATTTGTTGCTTCATATTTAAGAACAGGGCTATGGGTAATTAATTTACTCTTAAATATATTTGAATTTCTGTAGTAAAAAAAAAATCTGTTTTTTCTTTTTACTTCTGGAAAAATAAATGGGGTCACGCTGTCATGTTTTTTATACAGTGTAGTATAATATGGAGTTATTGTTCACTGCGCTGCAGTTTGTCCTTCTGACACTCATTTGCTGAAGTGCATACTCATTTACTGTTTCTCAACCTTAGGAATATGTGAAGACCTGGCAGTATTACTGGAAAGACTGGCAAAATGAGTAAGACTTCAGTGGCAGTTAAAGGTAGCAATACCCTGAGTTGAGTATACCTGGCACCTTCTTGCAAAGGGCAAAATCATCCCCATCCCAGTCTTATCTCAGGAGCCCAAGCAGCCCATTTGCAGTCCTCCCATTTCAAATTTCAACTTTCTACTTTCATTGCATTCCATCATGAATGGATCTTTACTACCACTTGAAAAAAGTGAGGGCACTGAAATCACTTTTTGTGGTAGGAATATTAAAAGCACAAGCCATTAGATCTATATGTTTCCAAGTTTTCAAACTCTCCCAGGCTGTATATTTTAAGCAATTGAATGCACCACATACGTATGGGAAAATCCGTTTTTCATTCTGATTTAGCACAAGTTTCTAGGAACAATGGAGACACTTTTCTTTTTAGAACAAGAAATACAGTGGTTTTAATTACTTTCTGAATGTCTCTACAAACCAAGGAAATAAATGGATTCAGTTACCAATGCTCCAGTATGTTTCTTGCTTGCAGCACATTATATTTTTGGTGTTGTTTTCAGAGAAATGAAAGTCACCCTATGAATTGCATGCCAAGGTGGAACTGCTGTGCAATTAATATTAGCCACATCTGTACTATGGTTATTGGGCTCACCAGATATCCTACTGGTTTTTTACTCCATTGAAATAATCTCTTCCAGCAAGCCTGCTTTGCTTGCACGACTCCTGCCTGCTTTGACCTCTCAGCATGTACTCTACCACCCTGGGAACTGCCTCAAGAGGTGGTCTCATATTGTAGCTCTGCAAGCTTGTAATCTAGAGCATGCTCTTAGAGATAGCAAAAAAGACTTTCCGTACCAGGTGTAGCTCTGGATGCTTTTGTCGCCCAGGGTTTATATAGGGCTTTTATGCTTTTCTGCTATTGAACTGGGCTCACCAAGAACACAGGTGATCAGAGGTTGTTCAGCCCTTACATAGATTTTACAAGACTATGCTTTTTTTTTTCTTACTGCATTGGGATTTCTTCTTTGTTTGGATACAGGGACATAACACCTTCCACAGTCTAGTACCGCAGCCTAAATGGGTTGCTTGAAAAGCAAACTGCATTACGGCATTTTATGTTTTTTTCTTGTGTCAAGCTTTAAGGATCATCAGTCTTACAAATAAATTCCCAGTTGATTTCTGTGCACATTCCTCACTCAAAGTTTTATTTATATATCTTCTTTCATTTTTTTTTAGCTATGATGTCTAAGTGTTTGCTTTTAGAGAACTTAAAATGCAAAAGTTTACAGAAGGTTACGGAAAACTTGGGGGCAGTATGACATTTCTGCCACCATCTTGTTTTGCTCATGTCTGAGCCTGAAAACCAAGAGCAGAGCAATTTCTGATGTTTCTAAATGTACTACAATTCTTTCAA
Organism: Coracias cyanogaster; assembly: GCA_033124195.1. Classification (NCBI taxonomy): domain Eukaryota; kingdom Metazoa; phylum Chordata; class Aves; order Coraciiformes; family Coraciidae; genus Coracias; species Coracias cyanogaster. The sequence goes on from JAVSBS010025857.1 coordinate 5,720, forward strand.
GTTGCCTAAAGATGACAGTTATAATTGTCCTTTCTTTTTCCAAACTACAAATACAAATGTGTTATGTATCTTTTATATACAAAAAACCAATGTAGATATGGGCATAAACAAAATCCCTGGGAACCACAGCAAGCTAGACAGACACTCTGCAGCAAAAAATCTGTTGGCTCTCTGTGTTGAATATGTAGTATTCAAATTCTTTGGTTTTTATTATTACAACATTTGTGTACATGTTCTTTTCATTTTAGAGAGTTGTTTTTCAAGGAAAATGTTAAAAATAATTTCCAACTTCTCTATATGTGGCTCTGGGGCAGTGTCTCTTGCATATTTAAGTTACAATTGAAGGGTAAAAACAAGAACTTTTTTACCTTTTGTAATAATAATGATGATGATGATGAGAGTATATGGCAGTTCCCATTCCCCCTTTACTGTCTGTTGTTTTTTGCAACACCACATCTCCCACAAAAAGTTTCCTTTTCTTCAAATACATGGAAAGCAAAATCAGATGTCTGAGCATGTGTTCCAACTGAGGGAGCAAAAGCCTCACTTGGAGAAAGAAGGGAAAAGAGCAGAGTAAAATAACAATTTTTATCTTTTTTTCTTTTTTTCCACATTGATTACTATTTTCACTAACAAGGCAAACATAGCCATCAGTTTAAACTTTGATTCTTCTGGTCAGACTGTTTTATTATGTTCATATCATCTTGCCTCTGCTCGCATGATCCCAGCTCTCCCAGTTCTTCAGGGATTGAAGAATTATAGTCAATACGATTTAAATAGCAAAAAAATACTTTTAGAAATAGTTTGCACTAATTTTCTCTCCTTAGTCATATCTCAATTACAAGCACAACAGAGGACTCTAGAGGCAAGACTGGAGGCACATGGCTCTGTGTGTCACTGGTATGTGACATTGCTTTTTTATTCCATTGCTTTTCCAATGGAATAAAACCGATGACATAAGATACAAGACATTAAAAATAAAGTATGTAAAGATGAAAGCTTCTTGCAAAGGTATAACTAAACTAGGTCATGAGACTTTTTACTACGGAAGCAGAATTTTTATACTTGTGAAAAGTAGTTTGGTCATGAATGAATTGATGAGTGAGTGTAAATTACCAAGTGATACAGTTTTGTCCACATCATTTTTGTGGATATCACCAACATGCACAGAACAGATAACAGGTGCTGAAAATATTTTCCATATTTACTCTTTTTGGTGAAGAGTGAACAATAAAATTGAGTATGAAATGAGGGATTCATCCACTTGTTTTGAGGAATATCTAAGTATTCCCACATTTCCCTGGAGTAGCAATGAACTTGCTCAAAAATCAGTGATATTGAACAGTACAGAATAACTATGAGTGTTTACCTTTGTTTTGGGCTTGGAGGAGATGAGCTATCAAAGTGAAGAGTGCTGCTCCTGTGCTGTCTCTGGCCTGCAGCATTCCTGATGTCTGTCCAGAAAACTGACAGGTGACAGGAAGCACGGATTGCTTGTTTCTTGATTAGTTTGCTAACAGAAGATTAGGTGCTGGCAGTAGTTGATGAAGTTGCTGGTGTCTGCTAAAGATTTATTTAGTCCTAGACAGACTCCTGCATGTTTTAGGATAAGTTGATCAATTTTCTGTCAAAGGAGGTGTTGGTCATCTTCCTAGTGGAGGACTCAGCTCTTTATTCTCATGTTATCCTGGAAGATCACTAGGATCCTGAGGGCTACTGCTGACAGTTTCTGTGACTGTCAATTTGAATGAGCTGAATTGTGGGAAAAAGGTACACTTTCTCATCCCACACTCAGATTTCTTTTTTATTGGACACTGATAAAGCTGTACTATTAATGTCAATCTGTTAATCTTGGGATGAGATTTAACAATGGTATGAATATAATTAAAGAGCATTGATAGTATTTCATTGACATGTTCACCCTTTCAGTTTCTCTTCCTCATTTTGATGCAGAACTGATCATTATTGCTAGACGGTAACGTATTCTGGGTATATCAATGTTAATAGGAATAATTGTTTAATGAGAATATGCATACTGAAGGTACAGACTATCTTCCAGTAGTATAAACTATCATTTAACCCTTATCAGCCTCTTCAGCAATGCTATGTGACAATATATTGCTTGAAAGGTGATTTAGTATTAACTTGAAATTATACATATCGCTGGCAACATACCTAGTATTTTGAGCACAGACTGAGCCTGTGTAAATCTCAGGTTTAAAGACACTAAGTTGGCTGTATACATGACAAGCGTACAGAAAACCCCATGTTAGCTCAATATGAGACTGATCAGGTCTGAAGTAGGATATAAATGTGTTCAGGACACTGTACCTGCTCTCTGGTTTTGAAAGTTAGCTAGGGTACTAGTGATTCTTGCATGGCAGTGTGTCCTAACTATGATTGCAGGTTTTTATAGAAGCAGCAGCTGAGGATCATCATGTGATTGGTACTCAACTATGTTGTCAAAAACACAGAACAGAACATGCTGAAACCAGGACAGGGGCAATGTGTCCACATAATGCATTTGACATTACAAGCGAACAGCTTGGAGGTAAGAAACGGCTTAGGTATGTCCTTGACTGGACAGCTAGCCAAATCAGTGGTAATGAGTCTTTTCATCATTTTATCGTTTCATCATGTGGATTTTCATGTTTTCCTTATCAGAAAGAACAGTTAGAGCACTAGCTCTATGATTTAGCTGGAACTCACTGAATTCTTCTTTCATTGCTGATGAATTCCACACAATTTTTGTACTCTCTTTTATCTGCACGATAATGGAAAGGATAGCCTCTTTTTTCTCAGTATGGACTGTATATGTTACTATAATTATGGAACTTCAGAGCTGCTGCTTTAGACCTAATGGGTGATGACAGCTGCAGATCTGACAAAACACTGACACATTAAGTTGGGTCACACTGGTTCAAGGTCTGGCAGAGCTTTTCTGTCTAGATAGAGGAGAACATTTTTTGGATATTTTTTCTTTTGTCATTGAGACCATGGAGGATGTGTGGTGGGATCAAGAAACTTGGGTCTCACAAAGACCCAAAGAATTATTATCTAAAATTGTAGAATTGCCAAATTCCTAATGCCCTGATTTCCATTGCTGTTGTTCTTATGTATAAATTAGTACAAGGAAGCCATTCCTTTTTTTCCCTTATTGTCTCAAAAAACTAGCAATCTATAGATGTGTGGGGAAAATGAACCTATACTACATGGCATAAATGTCTGGCAAAAAAGCTGTCACTGGAGTGGGATTCAGTTTCTGTTTAAAATGTAGATGTCTACTGGTGGTCATATTCCACTGACTCAAAGAATATATATTCAGTATCATTAATGAAACCCAGAGAATAATTTGGCCCTGTATAGGGCAGTTGCCTAGTGGCTCATCATCTGAATCACACTCTACAATCCATATTTTCTTACTACCTATTAATTGTAACAGGGGCTTAGACGGCTTGTGTGCCTTCAGAAAATTCAAGGGAGTTGTTTAAATTATGGACTGAATGTTATCCTGTATGTTGAGGTCCTATTATCTTTACTAGTGGTCATGAGAACAGAAAAGCATGCTTAGCTCATACAATTACTCCTATATAGATGCTGTGATTAGCTCTCATACATTTGAGGCAACAGTGTGCCCAGGTGGCCAAGAAGGCCAATGGCATCCTGGCCTGTATCAGAAACGGTGTGACCAAGCAGGAGTAGGGAGGTGATTGTGCCCCTGTACTCAGCACTCGTGAGACCACACCTTGAGCACTGTGTCCAGTTTTGGGTGCTACAGTATAAGAAGGACACTGAGGTGCTGGAGCAGGTGCAGAGAAGGGCAACAAAGCTGCTGAGGAGTCTGGAGAATATGTTGCATGAGGAGCACCTGAGGGAACTGGGATTGTTTAGCTTAGAGAAGAGGAGGCTGAGAGGAGACCTCATTGCTCTCTACAACTACCTAGAAGGAGGCTGTGGTGAAGCTGGTGCTGGTCTCTTCTCCTAAGTAACTAATGACAGGATGGGAGGTAATGGCCTCAGGTTGTGCTAGGGGAGGTTTAGACTGGATATCAGGAAGAAGTTCTTTACTGCAGAGTGGTTAGCCATTGGAACAGGCTGCCCAGGGAGGTGGTGGAATCACCATCCCTGGAGGTGTTCAAAAAACGGGTAGATATGGTGCTTCGAGACGTGGTCTAGGGGTTAGGGAGATGTTGGATGAAAGTTGGACTAGCTGATCCCAGAAGTCTTTTCCAACCTAAATGATTCTATGACCCCTTGGGGTGGGGGTGGCTGCACAGGCAGGCTGGCACCCTGTGTTTGGCCCAGCAGGGCTGGGTGCTGCTGCTGAGCGAGCAACAGCCCTGGAGTGAGCAACAGCCTCCTTGTGCATGGGGCTGCCGTGTGCTGCTGTTGGAGGCGAGCGGTCCTCGCCTTGCTGCATCGTGGGTGGCTGGACAAGGGTGTGGGCAGATGCCAGAGCTGCAGATGGGTTAGAGGACAGGGCAGTGGAGAAGGCTGACAGCAACCAGGACTGTCTTGGGATGCATGAGAGGGTTCACAGTCCCCTGCAACGCAGCAAGCTGGTTAGTGGGAGAGAGGCTGGGGACATTGGTGCAGTGCCTGGATGCTGGTGCAGTGCCTGGACAGTGGTGCAGTGCCTGGACAGTCTGGGAAAAGGCAGCACCTCTACAGGGTTTTTGAAACACAAGAGACTCCCCCCATAAACAGCTCTAAGCACTGGAAATGCTCACAGAAAAAACACTGAGTTCGGCACCAGACAATTAAGGTTCTTTTGCAACTCTTAACCTGTCATTTTGAGACAAAGAATTTATCCTTGGCATAATCTGAACTGCTAATTGCTTCCCTGATCCGCAGTCAGAGAAGTGAGCCGAAGTGTGGGCACAATAAAATCACCTTCCCAGTCTGGGAGAAAATTCAGAGCCGCTCTCCAGGGGGAAGGGGATGCACTCTTCTTCCCTCCGAGCAGCTTAAAAAATAATGATCAGGAAACAGTTAAGCAAAAGGGGGGTGAACTGGTGGTTTAAACAAAAAAAAAAACCTCACACCACTTTATAATAATAGTAACAACTCATTCCCATAGTTTTTATCCTTCCTGTCTTTAGCCCACAAAAAAAAAAAAAAAAAAAAAGAAACCCTGAGCTAAACTACTGACACTGGCTGGGAGCTTAGAACTGCCGCATCAAACAGAGCCCTTGAATCTCCTGAACATAATTGTGCTGCCCTCTAACCTCAACCTTCAATCAGTGCAGTGTAACTATCTCATTTTAGCCTACAGGACACACCCCTCTGCTAACTAGCAGCCATATTCTTCTCATTAGGAGACTGCTCTGGACGGAAGCGTGGAGGCAAAGCCGTTGTCTCTCTTTTTCTCTCCCTCTCTGCCTCTCTCGGCTGTTATGTGTGTACTTCTGGAGGGGGAGAGCACTAACAGAGGGCTTTGTGGGCGCTGGAGATGGCCCATCTGCCAAGCTGCGAGACCCCTGGGCATGCAAATAGAGCCAAACTGCTGGCTCGTAGTTGGAAACACTGGATGGGAGAGAGGACCTGGCCTCAGTACGCCCAACACCAGGCGGCTGGTGCCAGGAGGCTGCAGCGCTGGGGGTCCTGCTGCCGCAGGCTCATCCCCTGTGCAGAGCCCCTGGGAAAGGTCCCAAGATCGCAGTGCTGGGGTGCAGGTCCCCCGCCCGCTGGGGCCAGGCTGAGGTGGAAGGTCTGCACAGTGACAGCCCCTCTGGATGGGCAGCTGCTCCCCCTGCACCTTACAGACCTTTGTGTAATTAACAGTGAGGCTAACTACGGCAGGAAAGCTTACCCAGGGCTGCCTGGCGCTCCCCATCACTGAGGGGTTTGCATCACGTCACTGGTTAGGGGTCTGTCCATGGTTATGGGTGATCAGCTCGGTGCCAGGGCGGATGAGGCAGGACAGTCCTGTAGCCGCTGGCACAGCAGCCCAGGCCCACTGACCCCACTGCATCTCTGGGCCACTGCCTGGCCAGAAAACTGATGGGAGCTCTTGTGCCCCTGCCTCATGCCATCCACTCAGAGACCGCCAAGCACACAGGGCAGAGATGTCAGACCACAGCATTGGACACGGAGCCTTGGTCTCAGCAGCATGGATAGGCATGCCCACCCTTAGCAGTGGCCATGACCTTCTCACACCTCCCCCCCAGGTCCTGCACACCAGCAGCACACAGTGCGGTGCCCAGGCTGGAAGAGGCTGCTCAGGCTCTCGCTGGGTTGAAGAATCCTGCTTCCAAGCAGAATTGCTCAGGACTCCCGGAGAAACAGCATGGGAAACACTGCTGTGCCAGTGCATGCCTGCAGCGGGGCTTTGCCACAGCATGGGGAACAAGTCAGAGCCTGGGTGGTAATGGCACAGCTGGATCAGTCTGTGGCACCTTTGGGAAGAACCTCATGCTATGGAGGACAGAGGAAAGCAGATCCCATCTGGTCCTACTGCACACCCACAAAGCAAGCAAGGCTGTGCTGGGAAAGGGCAGCAGTTTGGCTGGCACAGCCCCCACCTCCTGCCAGAGCCCTTAGCCCTGGGATTTCACCGTTAGCAACCTAGGAGTGGGGGTATTACACTGATTTGAGTGAGGACAGAGAAAACCACAGCACTGGACTGATTTTCAATGCCTTGGTACCCATCTTCGCTACCCAGGAGTGTCTTCCCTATTCAGGCCTTGTTCCTAGATCCTCTGCTGAGTTATACCAGTTATTAACAACTCCAAGTTCGTTATCTTAAACAGGCCACTCAGGACACGGGGCAGCGATCCTTAAACCAATTAATGTGATCCTTTGATTTCAGAGGAGAATGAAGAGGGGATTGTCAGTGCAGCGGCGAGGCAGGAGTTACGGGTCAGAGCCTAACAGCACAGAGGTGCCTGTTAGCTCTTTACAAGAGGTGGGGGCCAGCAGGCAGCTGCCAGACCTGGCTTCTGTCAGACCCTTTCTCTACATTCTCAGCCCTGGCCCAGTGCCGCTTCCTGGGCCACGGGGGAGAGGGGAGGAAAGCAGAACCATGGTGCTTAATGGGTGTTCAGATGCCAAAACGCCCAGGTCGGGGCTCCCAGGAGGAAAGCAGTGATGGTACCATGGGTCACAGCGTGCATCCCAGCACAGCAGGCACAGGGCATGGAGAGGGCTCACCTCCGCCGAGGTGGGGGGGGGCATGGTGCTCAGCATGGAGGCCCCGGGCACCTCAGGGTGCCAGGGGCAGCATCACCCCATAGCCCTAACTTTCCTCTCTTTCTTTCTTTGCTTGGCAGTTTTTTAAAGCAGAAGTTCTCTTAGTGAAGTCTTTCAGGGGAGGTGGAGAGTAGGAAGCCAAAGAGAATCGTCTTGCTAGTCAAAGCCTTTAACAACTATTTTTAATATCAGGCAGAGGAGCAGGATTTTGAAATGAAACAGCCGGTGCTTCTTTGATGGGCAAGCTACAGATCTTGAAACAAGGTCCATTCCCTCCTCCTTCACTAACTAACAGCCATATTTCTCTCATTAAAGACAATCTGGCCGTATTTTCAAACTTCTTAACAAGGCGATCACCGTAATTTGAGATTTCTATTATCCATGCTCCTATTACAGCAGTCTTTTAAGCAGCTAGCTTTTTTTTTTTTTTGCTTTCTTTCCCTGACTTTGTCTCTCCCCTCAAACTCCCATCAGTGGTAATGACGTGCAGGAAACGAGCGCCGAGAACCATCTTTTTTTTTCCCCTTCTTTTTGGTACTAGGTTGTGGGGGGGCAGCAATAAAGAAATAAAATAAAAAGCGAGATGAAGTTTGGTTATCTCTTATCTGGAGTTTGTTTTTTAATCCACCCAGGAGCACAAATGAAGCCAATGCAGACCCTTATCTCCACCGTTGATCATGGACCCCCTCCCCAAAGACCCCCAGCTCTCTCCCCTTCCCAAAGGCGCCTGGCCACGGCCCCCTCCTTGCCCCATTAGTCCTTCACTGGGCTCTGCCAGATGGATGCAATTTGCATAATATCACCGGCGGAGGCTGGCAGATCAACTGGGGTCAGGCTCTGACATCTCCAGCACAGTCTATCTCCAAGTGCTAATTTGGACTGCATTGATCTCTCTTTCTGATTTCTTTGTCATTTACGTCTGCAACGGTTTGACAGGAGATACAGAGACAGACAAGGGGGGAAAAGAGGGGGGGGGGGAAGAAGAGGAGAGAAACAAAGATTGTAGTTACAGATGTCTTTAAGGAAAAAAACAGATTAATCCAAGGACTCCTCTGAGGGTCGCGGCTTTGAAACATCCTAATTATCCTATTCTTATGAATTCCTGTACAGACTTAGAGGGGGGTCTTGTCAGGGAACTCATGGGAACAGAAACTTGTTAAACTGTGGTGGAGTCTCTCTGGCTGCTACCCCTTCCCCTCCTGCCCCTTGCAATCGCTCCTCATTAGGTGAAGCAGGGCAACTTTAACCTGGGCATCCCTTGTTGACACAGCCTTTGCTCTCTATGTCTGCCACCACTCTTGTTAAAAGGCAGATCTTTGCTAAAACTTGGGAAGAGTCTCTCCTCCTCACAGAGTGGGACCACGGTGCTCCACAGCCACACTGCCCAGGGAGGCTAGAGCCAGGACAGCATGGATGCCTGAACCCTGTAGACAAGGGCTAACCTGAGACAGACAGCAACATCCTTGCAATCCCCGGGGGTGCAGGTGTGGAAGGGCACACTGCTGTTGCAAGACAGCATGATGTTAAAAGAGACCTTCCACTGGAGTCCATTGCAGAGCAGGGCAGGCAATCTCTGCTCTCAGTTGAGATGTTTATGTTCATTAACAGGAAACTCTTCCCCTCCTCACAGGTAAGGGAAGATGCACTACCATTTAGCCTCGTCTGGGACACATTGCAGAGAGACACCAAGGCACCAAAAGAATCCATGGGGAAATCAAAATGTCACTCATTGTTTTACATCACTACTTTCTACAGAAAAAGCTCTCTAGAAAGTTAACGATCTTCCAAGGCATCATGGTGCATGGTAAGTGCTGCCTGTTACAAGGGGCAGGAAAACAAGCGTTAGCAAAGGTGTTTCACCTTCTCAGCACAGCATGGGACGGGGCTTGATCAGTGCAAGGGTTGTTCCAGCAGAGTGTGTGGGGGTTATTTTGCAAGGCTCAGCCACAGGACTGGACAGATAGCCAACAGCGGGAAGGGTCTGAGGCAGTGCAAGGGTCTCTCAAGTACAAATCAGCTCACGTCTGCACGCTCCTGAGTTTGGCACTGGCTGGTTGGTAAGACAGAGCACACATAATACAAATCATGTATACACTCCCAGTATGCCAACAACAGTTTAGGGTGATATAAGAAACATATTTAAGAGGTTTCTCATCTGTCACTGGGGACAGGAATTGGGCCAGGTGTTGGGCTGAGGATCACAGCTGGCCTGGGGGGGGAGGGAAGAACAGCAGATCTGCTCTTCGTGCCAAGGGAGAGAGCCCCCACTGCTGGTCCTAAACCCAGAAGCCAGAGGAAGGGGGTACAGCAGCAGCCATGCTGAAGGGTAGTGCCAGGACAACAGCAGCACTGTCCTGCTGGGGGTCAGCCAGGTCTGAGGCTTGAGATCTGCAGCGGGGCCTCCCCACTACGGCACAGCAAACAGTGAATAATCCAGAAATCCCTCTTAAATCTCCAATCTGATACCAGTGCTGCAAACGTTAACTGCATCCAGGCAGAAGAGGGGGGCTCGTGCCTACCTTCCACACCTCCTGAGTGAGCAGGCACCGCTGCTACCTGCCGCTGGGCTGGGAGGAGCGCTCGGTGGCACCCCAACTATTCTCAGGCAGCTGAAGCCCCACAGCCCATCTCACCCTCTCCTCCAAAGGCTGCTCTCTCTGGGGACACGAGCCTTTGGGAGAGGGGTAAGGTGTAACGAACCCATCACACCCCCTGGCAAGCAGCAGGGTCCCCACCCCAGCGGGTGCACAACCAACTTTCGGCAGGTTAGGACAAGGTGTGAGTGCAGTCAACACAAACACTCAATCATCCTTCCTTTCTTTCTTCTGTGCCTCCTTTGTTAACTGCAGGAAACAGCTGAAAGACCTTGAGTTTCCCATTGTAGCATGTATGGGAACAGAGCTGCAGTGATCAGAACATACCCCCCGCTGCTCCCAGGGAAAAAGGGAGAGCAGAATCCTTTCTAAAAAGGGTTTACGATTAGAAGAGTGTTCTGTCACTCTGGCGCGCAGTAATCCACTGCGCCACCAAGTCCCTTCAGAGAGATGTCGAAAACTTAAATGACTGAAAGCAAAAGAGCCCCGGCTCAGGTTCCCAGGCAGCCAGACATCCTAATTATCTTTAGATCCACTCCCACATGGAGGGGAGAGAGCACACAAGAGTAAAGAAAAAAAAAAGGAAAAGAAAAGAAAAAGAAAGAGGGGAAAAAAAAAAGACTGTCACATTGCTTTTTTCTTTTTTTAAAAGCTTGTCTCCGCTCACTGCTTTTCCAGCTGTGACACCTCTCATGGTAGTTAATTAGAATCATGTCACCACGTTAATGTGCTCTGACTGGACTCTGACAGATGCGCATCCTCTAACCGGTCGCCCTGGCCGGCCCTCCCTCCCCAGCCCTCCTTGGGGACACAGGGCGTGGGGCTGGCAGCGGGACCCTCGCTCCTGGCCCTGTCACCAAGCCCGTGGTCTGGCAGTGCCCTGGTGCGGGGGGCCTGTCCCCGCACCCTGCATCCCTGGGTGCCAGGACACGCTGCCTGGCTGTGACACCCGGCATGCAGCCGCTCCACCTGTTCTGGGTCCGCCTGACCTTTACAAGCGCTAATTCAAAATGACACTGCTCATTTGATGACATTTCTGTTGATTTTTACTTAAGTCTCTTTTAATTATTTAACTCTGAGTCTTTCCCCTTCTGCCCCGGGCTGGGGCTGCTGTGTGTGGGGCAGCGGCCCCGAGGAAGCCCCATGTCCAACTCCCAGCAGTGAGCCACATGCTCAGCTCTTGCTCTCACCATCCCCTGGCAGAAGGATGATGTGGTGCAAATGGCACTGCCCCCCCAGCACGGCACCAGCTGTGTGCCCCCTCTGCTGAGAATGAAGAGCCAAAGAATGGGGTTTGCCTGCTATGGGGCAGCAGAGGGTTCTCCAAGGCTTCTCCCATCCCCTGGGCGGGACAAGGAGGGTGGTGCTGGCTCTGTCAGCCAGGGCCATGCAGGCTTGGATGGAAACTGGTGAAAAAAACTGAGGGGAGTTTCACAAAATGCTGTCCCTGTCCCCTTGTTCCTTCTGCCCCACTGCAGAGGAGGTCGGTGGGCACCAAGGGTGACTGAGGATCCCACGGATGCTGGGACGCTGCAGGCTCCCTTGCACCCCCGAGAGAGCCAGGAAAACTAAAGGGCAAAGGAAAGCAGGGAAGAATGGGAGGATGCTGAAAGAAGGCCAGCAAGCTCCCAGGACCACACACTCCCAGCGCCTTGCAGGGCAAGGCAAAGCCTCATCAGGCCCAGAGGGAGAGAGCCGGAGCTGACAGCCAAAGGGCCCCGTTGCGGTGGGGGGACCATCGCCTGCCACCGCCCTCCGCGAGTGCGGCCCTCGCTGCCTTCAATGTCAGCGCAGAGAGCAGCGTGGTGCGGCAGGACGAGAGCGGGCAGGGCAGGGCAGGCAGAGCGATGCGGGGAGGGCGACGGCTCCGCCGGGCAGGAGGCACCCCCAGCAGGCGCTGGCCCAGCTCCCCACCGTGGTGGCAGCTCGAGGTAGTTAATTAGAATCGTGTCACTAAGTAAATGTGCTCTGACTGGACTCTGACAGCCGCTCACCTATGACACTGGGGGCCAGGAGACAATCCACATCAAACTACTGCAGTGTGACCCTTTTAACACAAAGAGTAAACTCACTGCACATTGAGTTGAAGCTCATTAAAACTGTCTACTCTGCGAGCATCCCATTAACCTCACTGTTAAAAACACGCAATTCCTCTTCTTCTTTCTGAGGCCTAATTAATGCTCTGGATCAGGAACAATATCACAGCCTAACCTTCCGAGATTTCCAATCAGTAAATGAAAAGGGAGAGATGGAGCCAGGAAGGTATGGTGGCTTGCTGGGTCACTCACTGCATGGGCTGCTGACCTGCCCAGGCAGGTAGGGCTTCTCCACCTGCCATGGCAGAGATCCCCATGGAGGGAGCATGGCATAGCCCTGGCCAGGGTCCATGGCACAGGGAAGATGGTGAAGCCCTGTGCAGAGGCTCACAGCTCACAGGATTACACTAGCTTGTGTAAAACAACCCAGCGAGGGCATCAGGTTAAGACAATGGCTAGTACGGGACCAGATCTCCTGGTTGCCCGGGATGAGTACTGGGGGTTCACCAGCAAGAGACACAGCAGCCTGGTTACCCGCTTTTCCCAGTAAAGAAAAAACCTCACAAACCAGACATTTAGAACTAAATCTAAAATCATAATAATATGTGTACTAAAGCCTAAACTTTAAAGATTCATTTAAATTCAACCAGATTCTAAAAAGACCAGTAGCAAGGGGTAATATCATGTTTTTGAGACAATCAATGCACTGGAGGTGGAAGCAGAGCCAACAAATGAGAAACAAACTTTCCCAGCAGCAGCAGCTACTGCTCCAGATTTGGAAATGTATTTTTTGGGTGTATTTCTAGTGCAATAACTGGCTTGTTCAGAGCTGAGAAACAAACAGCAAAGGACTGAGAAAAAACAAAAAGAAGGTGTGCCTTTTATCTTTTCCATAACCAGGGAAACAAAAAACCCAATAAGCTAAGGTGGGAGAGGATGACAAGTGCTAATCCTACAGTCTTGAAAGTGTACTTTCCAGAAACACTCCTTCAACTCACCAATCATTTCTTGCTTTGGTTTCATCAATCAGCTGTTTTTACCTAAAAAGTATTCTGAAATTTGCTTTTCCTTCTGTAGTGAGTACATGCAAGGGAAACAGGATTTTACCACTAAAATAAATTCAAACTACTGCTGGGGTACTTCCCTATGGCACTCTTAATTTTCATCCAAAAGGGTCATAATGAGTAATAATTTAATCATCACCTCTTTAAGAACAAATAGTAATTCACCATTTTTCTAATGTAACAAATATCTAAAAACTAAGACTAAAGGTGTATTATGTCATATAATCAATCAGAATAAATGTAGCAAAAATAGAGTATTTGGTGAACAAGAGAATAACCATATTGAACAACTGGGCAGTGATAAGGAGAGCTACAATTGGTTTGATAGGTGCTGGGTAGTAAAACTTGATCTTTTTTTCAGGGAAACAGCTAAAAGAAAAGGCAAAAATAGAAGAAAATAAATTACTGAATCCAGGTGATCTGCCAGCTGATTTAAATCACAACTAAATCCTGGGATTTTAATCTGTCTGATCTCTGTCAGTCTCTGAAACGCAGTGGAGAGACTTCAGCACAGTAACTCAGCTCCACTGGTGTGAAGCTTGTGAATGCTGGTCTTTGCATGTGAGTGCCAAGACCCCCATTACAAGCTGCAGCTCATTTTTGGCAAGCAGTGCCTCAAAGATATTTTTAAAATGGCAACACGTACACGCTTGTAAGACGAGTAACTTCTTGGCAAGACTCATTTTGTTGAGGACCAAGAAAACACCAGACGAAGAAATTCCTCACTCTAATATCCTACAGTCCATGCTAGAGCTGACACCCATTTAAACCATGTCTGAGGAAAGATGAGAGCTGTAGGAAGTCCTCTCTGGTCCTCAGAGCCACATTATTAACCCAAGAAAAGGCATGAAGGAACAGGTTCCACTCCCCTTTTGCTCCCTTCCCTTCTCAGAGATTTTCTGAATCCTCACTCTCTGGAGCAGGACTTTCCTACCTCCTCGTTCTGCCTAGCGCTTCTCAACATGTGGAAATATTGACATTTCCCCCTTTCCTGTCCCTTTTCCCTCCCAAGAAAACTACTGCTGCAGACTCTTACCCATCCAACTCCAAGGCAGCTGTATTTACAATGTATGCAAACACGCTTTGCTGTATTTGATGACACAAAACACTTTGGTGACAAAAACCACTTTACTAACCCCTTGACAAGATTTGCAGCTTGCTCGCTCGTGAGTAGAAACCAGACGAAAGCTAGAACGCGAGCTCTGTTCAGCAGCTTACCGCTGTGTATGCCCAGCCGTACATCCCAGGGGATGTGGGCCAAGACTCCACCGTGCTCCACCACAAGCCCCTCCTGCCTGCGTGCACCAGATTCTAAAGGTGAGTCACCCATCCAGAATCCAGCCTTGGCTCTGAACTCCCACATTTTGAACAAGATGAAGGAGAGGAGATGAAGCACGGAGTGGGACTGGTCCCAGAGCATGCCAAGTGCAGGGATTTGCAGCAGATATCTGCTGAGCCAGTGAATCAGAGAGTGATTTGAAAACAAAGCAATACACAACCCATCAGGCGAGACAGCAAAATTCCTTGCAGATTGTTTGCAAAAACAAGTGGCCATCCACTGCAATTTTTCTGTCAGATTTGAAGGGAAACATCCATGTCACACATTCCTGCATAAGCAAGCTGAGGTTTCACAGGACTGCGTGCATCCCCTCGGACTGGGTTGCCAAATCCTTCACATTCCCCATGCTGCCAGGAAAGGACCTGCACAGATGCTCTCTTACACACGTGGTATTTGTGAAACTGGTGTGGCTGGTGAACACGTTGCCATGATGCTCTCTTCCCAGCCTTCTTTGGTTTGCAGACTTCTGGACATCAGCAACTCACAAGGGCCATGAAAATCAGAGGCTGACCCTGGTTACAATTGCCTTGGGCACTCCTGGGAACCCCTCTTCTCAGCTCCCCAACTTCCCTCGACCCTGTTGCACCCCAGGGCCAATCACAAAAGAGAAGGGAGGCTCTAGACCACATGAGAGCATCTCCAGAGCCACAGCCAGCTCCCACCCCACCATGGGCAGTGAGAGGTGGGCAGGCAGTGTGCTTCACTGTTCTTCACTCTCCTTTCCAGCAGCAGTCCTTGAGGAGGGGTCATTTATTTGGCTCAGTGGGCAGGGCTGTGTCAGGAGCAAGGCTCCTTACGGCCAAGGAGGTAAGGGGAAGGCAGCCCTGGGCAGGGAAAGGGATGGCTCCTCCCAGCCCTGAATCGAGAGCAGGAAGGAGGAGAGTGGTGAGGACTGCTCAGGTCACAGGGTGACCATCAGCAATTGGGATAACTCTGCCCAGTGCCAGGGGCTGATATAGAAAGACTCAGCTGTGGAGGACTAACTTTTGCTCCAGGATGAGGCAGCAGAGCAGGACCAAAGGAAGCCAGGTCACCTCTGCAGGGAGCTGCCCCTCCTCAGCCGTTGGCCTGGGGACCTCTCAAGTTCTCACTAGAGCCAACACTTGATCCATGCCTAGGACCTGGAAAGCCATCAGGCTGGGAAATAAAGTGGTCAGAAGGCTGGTGCCCTGACAAAATGCCAGGCCAGGCATGTCTCCAGACACCATCATCGTCCTGACCCTTCTCCCAGGAGGGACACTGGGCTACCAAGCTGGTTTTACCAACAGCCCTGACATCATGGGCAGCAGCTGTGCCTGGGGCTTCCAAGCTGGCCGGGAGGAGAAGCTGTTCACCCTGGCTGCCATTCAATGAGCCATGCCTCCAGCTTACTCCTAGAGGCTCAGGTTGTGGTAAAGCCACCAAGCACAGGAGGGCCAGCTCTGCAGGCAGGTGGAGGATCGCAGACACCTGGGGAAGAGCTGCTCTGGTGGGCCCAGCCTGAACGGGGCAGCCAGCAGGCTGCAACACACAGGGCATGCATGCACCATTGGCGATGCCAGGGAGATGGAGACTGCCACACTGTTGGCCTGGCACCCTTCACAGAACCCAAGTAAACGCCCTTCCAAACAGCGTGTGAAAGGCAGGTTTGCTGCTGGGGCAGAGCACTGCAGGAAGGGAGCTTGGCTGCTGGGCCTTGCTTCTCCGTGGGCAATCTACCTGTGGCTCATCCTGTACTGCGGAGGGCCAGGAGGGCTCTCTTGCAGAAATGAAGAAACAAAACCCTCCTAAAGGAGCAGGGAGGGACCTGAACAGCATCTCTCTGAGATCCATCAGGCAGAGACACCTGTGCAAGACAACGGCACCAAGATAAACAGGGGCAGAAACCAATCACAGACAGATGATACTGCAGTGCTGGGTACGCTGTCAGAGTAAGAGATGACAGCAACAGAGAGCTCTTGCCATAAATAAAATGAGGAAGGACAAGGCATAAACCAACCCTGCATTCCCCAGGAGACCCCAGGAAAAGCTCAAGCCCCCAGAGCAGGACACATACACACAACTCCTGCAGCTCCTGCTCCCTCCTTGTGATCCCCCCAACGTAGCACACAAGCAAGGCAAGTCTGCTCCCAGGCAAGGAAGCAAATTTTAATGCTACCTCCGTCAATAATGCAACCAGATCCATAGTTCAAAAGGAGCTTGCTAATTAAAAGCTGGTGAGCTTTAAATAATTCATCTCCTTAACTTGGATTGATTGGAGAGTTTAATGGTTAGTCTTGAAACAATATTAAACAGCCTCCTCAAGGCCTAGGTAGCCAGCAACTTTTGCAAGTAAATCTTACCTTCTTGCAAACTTTAATGCTCACAAGTCACAGCGGATGAAGGGCTGGGAGGCAGAGGGAACACCTGACTGCTGGTCTCCAAGAGGCGATCCATCGCCCCACAGAGAAACAAGGCAAGCAAGAGCGATGCAGCCCTGAGTTACAGCCCAGTAAATCTGAGCTCCTGCCTGTACTGCAGCCTGCTGCTGCCTCAGGTCTGTGCCCCCAGTGTTAAGCAGCAGGCAGATTTATGGCCTCAGTGTCCTGAGGCAGGTCTCCCTCCTCATGCCACTTTGATCCCTGGTCTGGAGAAGCTAGGGGAAATGCGGAGCTCTGCCACTGTGCATGGTAGTCTCAGTTGTTTATCTTGGAGCAGGCTGTGGGACCATGAAACTCATCACATGTGTGAGCAAATGGGATGATGATCCAGTTCTCCAGCTGGGGCCATACTGGGCCATGCATCTTTATTCTGCAGCGTGTTTCCAGCCAGCTCCTGAAGCTGCACTGCCTGGGAGAGCCTCCTTTCCAGGGATGAACGCAGCACTGGGAGCAGCTGGAGGACTGGTCCAATATGGAGAGCATCCTGCCCAGCCTGGGGACTCCTTCCCTGTGCTCCAGGCACTGTGCAAACCCTGGTGCTGCCCACACTCACCCCCAGCCCAAGCACTGCCAGGGTGGCCAGGGAGAGGAGCAGTTCCCCAGCCAGAGGGATAGGCAGGTGTGTTTGGCACACTGGGATATGCCAGTGATGAAGAGCTCATCCCGTGTGCCCATCCTGCCCTGACACATCTTCATTCCATACACCAGATAGAGACCTCGCAGCCCTTTGGCTGGCTCTCAGCACCCCAGCCTGCAGCAGCTCTCGGGAGCCGAGGCATGTCCCACACCACACGCCTGGAGCAGCAGCCGCGGGGACAGGAGGGGCGCGGGGCGGCATCACTCACCTATCCCGCTGTGAGGCCTCCCTATGTGCTGTAGGTTCAGTCCTTTGTTCATGTCTAAGAGCCCGTTCTTTGGCCAACTCCCCATGGCAAAGCTGTACGCCTGGAAGAGAGAAGCAGAGGGTCAGACTGGCGCACAGCCCACGCGCAGACACGTTTTGGGGGAGCTCCTTGCTGTTGGCAGCCAGCTGTGCTCGCCCAGGCCTGCCTGCTCCCGGGGCCGGTGTGGGTCTGCGTTCATCATATTCCATGCGGACCTGTGCACTGCCCTTGCAGCAGCTCTCCTGGAGCTGCCCGCACAAAGCACCCTCGTTTTAGATTGTCCCACCTGATGCTCCTCAGAAAAGAGTTGTCCAGGGCCTGTCCCTGAGCCTTGTATAAGTGACAAACCTCATGAGGTTTGCTGGGCACTGTGACAGATGGGCATCACCTGAGGCCACCTTCACCACACTGGGATGAGCCAGGGGCTGCAAGTTCATCCCACATGTTTCTGTTCATTCTCCCAACATCAGGCCCCAATTTGTGCTTCACCAAGAATGGTGTTGGCAGCAGGAGTTAGGAGGCTTCAGAAAGGGGTGCCCATGCCCAGGCTGGCCTGGCCAGCAGCCTCCTTCCCCTCCAGCAAGCACAGCCCTCCCAGCCTCCCCTCTCCTTTCCACCTGAGCGTTCCAGTTGCCTCACGGCTTTCCATCACTGGGAGAAACCACACTGGGAGCCAGCACTGCTCATCCCACTGCACAGAGCCTGCAACCCAGCTGGAAGGAGCCTGCTCCATACCCACCGTGTCCCTGATCAGGGCTCCCAGCAGACGCGAGGCAGCTGGAAGCTGGAGCAGCACAAAAACGCCACTGGACAATGCAAACGTGAAAGCAGCGGAGCCTCCGTGTGACACGCACAGCTGTAATTACAGCCTGACAGCCACCTATCTTCTTCATCTTGAGGAATTAAGCTCAGCACCGCATTGTGAGCATAAGAAGGGCGCGTGGGCTTAGCGTCGCTCACACCGGCGCTATCTCTACCGCTGTGAGGGCCATTGTCCCCAGATGAGATCAGGTCAATCCAGCAGCCCCTATCTCCCTCTTGCAGCAGGGATCATCACTAACCGTGGCTGCAGCGTGGCAGGGCATCGCCAACACCCTCCACGGGCTGCAAATGCTGGAGGAGATGCTCTGCAGTGGGAGCGGGGCCGAACTGGGTGAGCGGAGCTGAGCGGTCCCCCTCGGCAGCCCAGCACCCACCTGCCTGTCACCAGAACCTGCTGCCAGTCCCTCTGCCCTCAGTACCTGCTGCTCGGCCCAGCGTGGGCAGGGCCGGCCCTGTACAGCCCCTGTCACTGGCAGCCTCCCGGGAGCCACAGGGCTTGGGGGAGTTAATTTATTACTGGCCTACGCAACCATTCATGCTGCTTTGTTACTCCTGCCTTAGCAAAACAGAGGGCTCCACAGATAATTAATAGACAGCATTGCTAATCCTGTTGGGAGATGATTAGCAATTAAAACTCCTAATTAAGTCTATGCATAATTCACTGAAATTACACTTTGTGTACACAACAGGGATGTTTCCTTTGCCTTCAACAAACATGCCCTGGTATCTTCATCGCTGTGGCTGGGCTGCAGGCTGGCCAGCCGCGGGGCAGAGGGGAGCTGAGAGTCGGGGTTCAGAATGGGACCCCATCACCCACCCATTGGGTGTCCCTGGGTGACGGCAGCAGCAGCTCTGCGTGTGGCTCCCTCTCCTGGGCTCCACCCCAAAGAGCAAGCCCAGGTTCAGCGCAGGAAGGTCCCCATGCTCCCCACCAGTGGTTCCAGGATTGGGTTACCAGCAGTGAGGAGCATCCCTGGGGAAGGGCTGTCTGCACACTTTGAGGGAGGACACATGGATGGGGAAGGAGCATGGCAGTCCCTGCACAGGGACAAGGCTGGCTCTGAGTTCCTGTATTTCAGGCTGCCTTCCCAGTCCAGATACACCCCTCGGACCCCAGCCAGGAGCAACCGAGGGAGCACAGCAGGAGGCCGGCAGGATCACAGGAAAGCCATGGGGACAGCTCGGTAAAGCCTCTCAGAGCTGGGTGCTGATGCCAGCCCCAGATTGCCTCCTCCAGCCCCACAGCATCAGCACACTCATGCCCGGGCCCCAGGGTCAGCACTGGGCCCATCTTCACATTGCGTTTTCCTTCCTAATCAAGGTCATTTGGTACAGCCGCAATACCTGAGCAAACTAGCTAAGCAGCTGGGATGGAAGTTGGCCTGACCACTGAAGGTCAAGTGTGCACTTATGCATATTCAAAGCTGCCTGCAGGATCGATCGGGTTTTAATTGTTTTTCCTGGGGTTTTGGAAGGAAGTGCCAGGGGCATTGATCAGTCCCAGACGAGGCCACTCACGCTTCGGGGCCAGCACGGACTGGTCCTTTGCTGCAGGTAGAGGGAAATGCGGGCACAGAGGCAGAGAGGAAGGCAAGCCAGGGGAGAGGTCAGCCAGCCCCGGCCGGGAAGAGCAGCCATCACTGGGCTGCACTGGAAAATAAAGTTTTTTAATTAAAATTGGCAATTCTGAGCCGCCTGCCGGCAGCAGCCACACAATCAAGAGCGAGGAGCTTTGCTGTTTAATATTTAAAGACAACGTTTAATCTTTAAACAGGAAAGTTCTTCTTCTGACTGTTAAAGCGAGGGAGAAAGTGCTGGAGGCTCCCTGAAACGGGGCTCCTCAGCCCACCAGGGTGGCCGTGGCCACCGACTCGCCACGGGCTCACCGCAGCCGCTGGGACACTGGTGTCGACCGCAGCCGCTCTCCTGCCGCTCCAGCCCTGCACAGCTGCTGGCAGCAGCTCAGACCCCTGCCCCTTCAGTGCTTAACCCCATGGCAAACTGTGAGAAAGACTGAGATGCCCCTGCTTTGCTCGCAAGCTCAAGTGTTTTTAAAAATGGGATTAAAACCTTTTTGCGAGGAAATTGCACTAATTCGTCTCTCCCTCTGGATCAGTGTTGGTGTTGCAGGGACTGGACTGCTCCCTTCTAGGTCAGACACTGAAGCAGGGCCAGGACTATGTGGCATTTTATTTTCATTTGCATTTCAATTGATAAAAAAATGCAGGCATCTTAAAAAAATGCTATTTTTAATGGTTTTGGTCAAAATTCTGATTTAGAGATGAACTCAATGCCTCTGATCTGTTAAAACCCACCCAAACTAATGTTTGCAGAATAATTTTCAAGCAGCTTGAACACAATTATTTCCATTCATACCAGCTCCTTGAAAGGTCTCCCTTTTTTCCTGATTTTGTTTGTAATTCTATGAAGGCTACATTTACCTCCCTGCCAATGCCGCTCTCAAGTCAGATGATTATTAATTATATTTATTTACTTATACAATCCCACAGGCACACACAGCAGCTCACAGACAAATACCACCCTGGGTCCCTGATGTAGGGATCTCGAATCAAAGGTAAGCAGATCCTCCTGTGATAAATGCGAGCTAACAGCAGCAGGAGATTAGGAAGATACTGTATTCCCATGCATGGAGCCAGTACCACAGATAATCCAAACCCTGTTAAAAGTGCCAGTATGGGAAGATAGGTCCCTAGGTAACCTGTACCTCACATAACCTGCAGAAAATCCAAAAAACAGGAATGGGGAGAAGACATGGGGTACAGCAGCCTGGGGCAGGGACATGCTGCAT
Organism: Coracias cyanogaster; assembly: GCA_033124195.1. Lineage (NCBI taxonomy): Eukaryota > Metazoa > Chordata > Aves > Coraciiformes > Coraciidae > Coracias > Coracias cyanogaster. The sequence continues at coordinate 26,858 of JAVSBS010025857.1, forward strand.
GTGCAGAATCACAGCATCTGAGTTGTCTTTATAATAAAGTAAAGAGGTTCTGAGATCATCCTCCTGTTGTACCTAGTCACAAAACTTCCCAGTGGCCATGCTGCACTTGCCTCAATTTGCAAAGAGCCTGAAACAAGAGCTCCATGGACCACTCCTGGTAGGGCTGGGGGTTAAAGATGGTCCTCTCTGCTGGAAAAGGAGCACATGGAGGGCACACCAGCGAGGCTGGGAGTGCTATGGTGCTGCTAGCAGGAAGAATAACACAGGATTTGTCCAGTTTGGCACTGAGTTTGCCCTGCCAGTCCTTGCTGCAATCCCAGTGCAAACCAGCCCCCATCCCCAGCAACACCAGGCTGGCAAGGTGGCAGCACCAACACAGCCAGGTCCTGCTGCTCTGCTCCCTAGAGCTTGTTTGGTCTACACATCGTGGTTTATAAGCAGCACAGCTGCAGAGAAGATGTTCGAGAGGATCAGAAAATTCCCAGAACTGGAACTTGTCAAGCTGATGTATTGATCTAAGTGGACTGAATAATGCTGCATCATTTATTTATGGGGAAGTGCCTGGCACACTTCACAAAAACTGGTGTTCGCAGTCACATTAAGGCAAGATTTAACGTCCCACATCATGCAAACAGAGCACCTGGGCAGAGGTCAGGATGCTCACTTCCACAGGGAGCCCCACAAATCCTTCCCGCACACGCAGGGAGGAATGGGACTGATCCCAAACCACGGCAGCGAGAACTGCCAGGACCAGCACAGAGCCTCCTCCTGCCCTGCCCAGCCCGGCAACCCTGTCATTTTACATGTCCTATCAAGAAGTTTTAAATGTTTCACCCACTAATTGTAATTTTAATATTAATACCAATACAGACACTTTCAGGCAGGGTGAAAATATTTCCTTTTGGAAAAATCCCTCCCAGCAGCAAAGGGGCTCAATGGTTTGAAAGACGTGGAAGGGTGGGTACTAAGGAATCAAAAACGTGGTGGGTTTTGCTGAAAGTTTTCAGTAAGGATTTAAAAAAGACACCTGAGAAAAACATGGTTTTAAACAGATAGAAAGTGGCCATGAGATCTCTTCCCTGGTGCCCTCAGCTTGGGCAAGCAGCGGGTGCCTGCTGCGTTCCCCCAGGATCAGGCCAGCAGCCTGCTGATCGGAGCTGACTCCCCTGACATTTCTGCAATGGAGAAAATGACTTTGCAACAGCAAAAGCGTCTTCTTCCTCTTGTCATATCCGCTGTGCGCTGCGTTTGTCCAAAATAAGCATTTCCCTCTAACACCCCTCATTCTGCTGCTGCCATGATGAGATGTCAAGGTTATATATTATTTTCTATGGTGGGAAGAAAAACAGGGGTCATGTCTAAAGCTAAGTGGGCTTTTAAACACACCTTAAAATGTTTTCAGTGCCACTCAGTAACCATAAGTTTTTGGGGCTGGGGGTGTCTTGGAGGTCATCTCCAAGTAGCACCCAGGACACTGGGGACTCCAGGGTGGTCCCCTGACATCCCATTTTAATTGCATGTCACTTCAGGGATGGGAGGTGGACACCTCTTGCTGGGATTTCTTGCCACGCAAACTTACCGGCATGATACAAGGCAAATTTAACACCACCAAGGGCCTGACCCCACCGCCAAATCATGTAGTAGCAAGGCTGCTGGGTCGGGGCCGAATACAATTAAAGAAGAGGTAAGTAACGAATAAGCAGCTCGCCGCGCCCTGGCTCTGCCGCAGAGGGAAGCTTGTCCGGTGGGATGGAGTCCCGGAGCGCGGGATGGCTCAGCCCTGGCAGCGCTGGAGCCTTCTACCCTTGCTGGCTGGTGGGAGGCAGGAGCCAAACCCAGGTGTAATGTGCCCCTTTGAAGCAGTTTAGTCAGAAGTGCTACCGCATTCACAGCTTTTCAAGTATTTTTAAATCACTTACAAAAGCAGGATTAAACGATCAGGAATTCCATTTAATAGGACAAATAAAGAAATAACCATCTACTCCATCAGTGCTGCAAAAAGCAGGTTTGATTTAAGAAAAAAAAAAAAAAGTAAGTATAAAAGAAGGAGAGAAAAAAGGAAAGGAGGGTGGAAAAAAAAGGGATAATGTGTGTTTACTCAAGCAAAGAAAAAAATATTTAAGTGATGTAGGGGAGAAGATTGCAGTAACTAGTGAAGAATAACATCGTCTGCTTTGCTGTCAAATCACACAAGAATTTCAGTAATAGATTCTCATTCTGACACTCAATTCAATTCGAAGGTGATCCTGCTTTATCCCAACACATCAAATATTAAACACTCGTATTAGCCAGGGTGCTGTCGCCTTTCCCGGCTTAGACGCGGCAGGAAGCTTTTCCCCCTACTTTCTCTCACTCGCTATAATATTCTCAATGTTATCTAAACATGCCTTCATACACTGGGGTTCCTTATCAATCCCATTTGGGGAGGGGAGGGGGGTGTACTTAAAACGGTATTAGTTTGGGGAGCTTTTATTATTATTATTTCCAAAGCTTTTCAATTTTGTGTGGAAAAAGCTTAGAAAAAAAAAGGCGGAGGGAGGGGAGGTGGCAAGAGAGGGAGAGGGAGCGCGGGAGCGAGAGAAAGTATAAGAAAGGGAAAAGCAGCCAGCAGCTCTTGTTTGACTGATGCCTTTCAACAAGGGCAGTCTAGCTTGTCAAAGCCCGGGCTCGAGATGAATTGGCATATCTATTCAGCCTGCCTCTGGATGTCATGCAATACAGTTTCATATTCCCAGATAAGGCATGATAAGCAATTGCTGCCCTGACACCAACTCCATCCATCCCTGCCTTTCTGTCCACGCGTATTACAGATCTCTGCTGCACTGCTAACAAGAGGCATTTAATTTTTACAAATGCAGCAGTAAGAGGGGCCTCCAGACTGACCAGGTACAGCATTAACACCATTCATGTTTAATTACTTTTTCTCGGTGCACCAAGCTCCTTGGACACTTGTGAGCGGCACTGGGTCCACGAAACTTCTGCCCAAGGTGGCACCTGCTGAAGCCTCAAATTAAACATCTGTACTAATAATTAAGGGGTGCGGGTGATGAGAGCAGAGGGCATTTGTCCTCTGCCAGATAAATCTACGGTGCCACTGAGCAGGAGGTGGTTTGGACATGGAGAAGATGAGGTGCCCCTTCCCAGGGAATGTCCCTCTCTGGAGCACAAACCCTCCAAGAGCTGCGGGGTTAAGGAGAGGGGACAATACGCTGAATCTGGGGACACCACAAATGGGTCTGGCCCCAATCAGGTGGAAGCAGGTGCTGCCCTTGGAAATTCGTGCCATTGCCAGAACCCTGCAGTGGGAGGACGAGATCTGGACACAATCCTCCCATGCTGCTGAGAAGGTGTTGGGACCCTGCCTGGTGCTCTGCCCTCTTCACACAATGGCAATCAAAGGATTTTTGGAGAACAGTGCCACACAGCCAGCTTCCTTGTGTCCCGGACGAGCAGGGAGCCTTGGCATATGAGCCACCTTGCCAGCCCTACCTGACCTTGCCAAGTCACCTTTGGCAAGCCCAGCTGATGTCCACTTCAGTCCAGTTGCAAAGCTGCTTGTTGAAACAGCCACATCTTTATGCCTCATGTTGGGCAGTAAATTAAACAAAAAGATGAATGGTCTATTTCTGGAAAGGTGAGTGCTGGGCACACAGGAGTTGCCTGACTCTGCCCACCTTTAGGAAGTGCTTTACAGAGGTGAGGGTCCCTCCCCATGGGGGGACAGGTCGAGCTTAAAGGAAGGAAGCAAGGTGTCAGGTAAGATATGGAGAAAGCAGCATTACTGTGATTTCTCCTCATTAAAATGAGTAGCCCGTGCCATCAGATCTCTGTCCATAGCAGTGCTGCAAAAGGGAAACTGAGGCATGCAATGACTTCATGCCTGGCCATTCTTCCCACTCAGACACAAGTCTGAGCAGCCTCAGCCTGCCCATGTCCTGGCAATACCTTGTCTCAGCCACAGCCATGCAAATTCACTGCCAAAACTCCTCTTAACTTCATGAGGGGCAGGATGGACCATGCAGCCACCATCAGCCCCACTACAGGGTGTGTTTGGATGCTGTGGCCACGGTGGGCAGCAGGGAGGTGGCCCTGCCGCCACACAGGATTAGCACAGGCCCTGGCTTAGGCTGCGATAGAAACACGCCGGTGCGCCTGAATCCAGAGTGTCAAAGTGCCAAGCGGTTTAGGCTTCACATTTCCCTGTGTTTGAACAAGAACAGTCTCTGCCTTGCTCCCAGGCTAGGGATTATCCTGGATAAAATGTTCTCGACTGCTGTGTGCTCTGTGGCTGGCGACACACTAGGTTAATGCTGTGGAGACCTGGGTCAAAGCCCTGGGTTTCGTCACAAGTAAAACAAAGCTACAAGTCTGGGTCCCTGGAGGGCTGGGAAATAGAGCTGGGGCGTGCACAAGCCAGTGCTGGCCCAGGAGAGGGGACAAGTGGAACTCTAAACTGCCAGGAAAGCAGCTCAAGGATGGGGCTGCTGTCAGGACCAGAGGGTCTGGGCTTGGGGTCAAGCAGCCAAGAAGAGCATCGCAGCAGGAATGCAGGGGCTGCTGCAGAGACAAGGGGCTGGAGGACACATGCCTAGGGCCTTTCTCGGTCCAGGACAAGTGGCCATGCCCTTGAGCTGCAGGTCATGTCTGTTGGAACAGGACTGCCTTCTCATGGTGTACCAGTGTTTCCTGCAGCACCACAGGGTGACCAAGATCCAGGCCGGGTTACGCTGATGTAAGCATCAACTGCCAATGCTGAGATACACAAGCAGCTCCAGATTAGCACCTGAAAGGCAGAGACACATGACGACATGGCAGACAGCTACCAGGGAGTACCTACACTGGCTGATTTACCCCTCCAGCCCTGGAAGGATGGGCTTACATCCTGCAGTGCTATCCTCCAGGGACCACCCCAGCCCCTGCGGGGTCAATTCAAGCAGGAAAGCGGCACTAAGCCTTTTTTCACCACAGCACCGTGGCCAGCAGAGCGGGGAAGCTGGCTATGACATCAAGGAAAACCCGCAAACACAATTCATGGATGATTCACTGCAGCCATGGTTGCCTCTTCACACAGACAAGAATGGACCAGTCCAATTCTGGCTGCTGCTGGGGAAACTGGAAGTTCAGGGCAAAAGGGAAGATGCCTCAAGTGGTGCTGAAAAACAGACAATTGTTGGCACTCCCTGAAATCAGACCCTCTGGCAGCCCCTGCATATATGAGGACAGAAAAGCAGTATGATGGGGCACTAGCAGATGTGCCCTGCCACAGAGCTGAGCCATTGTGGCAGCAAGTGAGGTGGATACGTCTCACCCTCCTTGGACTTAGCTGGGGATTAACAGCCACCAAAGAGAGCTGCAGTTTTGCCATGTTACACTAGGGTGGGTAACAATATCCACTGATCACCCCCTTCTTCTCTTTCCAGGGCCATGAACGATGGCTGCCATGCTCAGATGTGCCCCACCGTTCCCCAAACATGCATCCCTTTAATCTAACCCCATGCCTTTCACAATGCTGGCATCAGGCTTGCTGTCAAAATCTTCAAGCCTTTCCAAAGAGGGTATTTTCCCCCCTTCATTTCTATTTTTACACACGCACACGCTTGCCTCTCCCTCGCTCACTGTTTAATTTCCGTGTGAGAGGGAAGCAGGTGCCCGTGCTCCCGTGAGCTCTCCCTTCTCTAGGTTTTTTTTCCCTTCTTGGATCCTGCCCCATTAGTTTAGTGCCCAGCCATCTGCGACGTCTCCTGTAATGCTGTCCCCCTTGTGTACCAGGGAGCTTTTCCATTAGCGCCTTTAATATTCTGACACCTTAGCACAGGCTGCTATTACATTCAAACACTGATCGCCCTGTGAAATTACATCGCAGGGCTTGCTAAAATGGAATTGTGTATAATCAGGCTCCTCCATGCACTGTCAGTCCCATCACAAATACAACGTAAAGCAGGCTTATGGATGGGCTTAGCAGCTGCTACAAGTGTATTTTTTTTTAATAGATGAAGTATCCCTTATTTAAAGCATTTCCTTAAGAAAAAAAACCAACACAACAGTGAAAGACAAATCAACAGCTGCTGCACAATGTTAACCATACCACTGGTCTCTTAAAAACACGTTATTTACTAAGGTAGCTATCTGTTTATCTATAACTATATCAAACAGAGAAAAGGGCGAGATAAAGATAGTTAAACAGACAGCCGAGGAGATATCTGCCACTGGGAAATAATAGCTAAATAAAAAGTACCATTATTTACTCCAGAGAGGGGAGGAAGGAGAGCCAGCGCTTTTCTCCCGGTGCTGCACAGCCACTAACACACAGTGCGGAGCTGCCGTGGGAGCCTCCGGTTTGTAAGGGCAGCTTGTGCCAGGCTCACAAGCCTCAGCTCACCCAGCTCCAGCCCGTGCGTCTCCTCATGACCATGTAAGATAAATCTGGGGAAAAAAGGCCAGCTCAGGACCCAAGTATGGCACCTCTCTGGGGAGGCTGTGCTGCAGGGACGGTGGGAAGGCAGGGGAGCCATGCCACTGCTGGGGCTGGCTTGGTGGGGCAGCTCCCACCTCTATGCAGGCTGAGAGCAAATGAAGGCAAAACTGGCCACAGCTGAGGTGTTCCCTGTGTTTTCCCACAGGGAAGGTTGGTTTCTGTGGGGCCAGCACACAAGGGACCAACTTCCCAGCTGTATTTTTTTAATTCCACCTAAGAAAGTGATGGATTAGGACAAAGGTATTTCAGGGGGATGCAGGAAGCGGTAGGGACAGAGATGATGTGTCACAGAAATGAGCTCCTGAGCTCCCCAGCTCAGAGTTCAAAACGCTGCCTCTTACCATGCCCTAAAGGTTATTCTGTCTGTCTGCTGTGAAATGCAACAGCACATTGCCTGAAGGGAGATTTCCAGAGGCACTGTGACCCTTCCACTATCTCCTCTGAGAAGCCTCCGCAGGAATGATGAGATTGTAGCTCATTTTCACACACCTTGAAAGAGCCGGGCTGGATCAAACGTGCTGGAAGCAGAAACAGCACATCCCTGGGACTCATCCTTGCCTCCTGGCAGGGAGTGCGCTCTTGCTGTAGCACGCTGGGAAACCACATCCACCCCACTGAAACACCAATGCCCTGACATTGCCTTTCATCCTAAATCGGGATGGAAAAGCCAAAACCCTGTCTTGTTTCACTGTGTGGGAACAGTTCTGCTTGAGAACCACGAAGTAAAACTCAGTGACAGAACTGCCCTTTGGAAAGGAGCAATCTATTCCTGTGCGAAACACTGACGTGACATTTTGACTCCAGTTTTTCCAGTGCAAAACAAAGCCATTTGTCCAGGGCAGACACACCGCTCATTTGCACCACGCGTGGCATGTCTCAGCACACAGAGCTCTGGATGTTTTTGGAAGGGACACGTCTGGTGACAGTTCAGCTGCTGTGCACAAATATGCCAGACAGAGGGAGGACAGGACCACGGAGGGAAGAGACCCACGGACATGTTAGCAAGAGAAAAGTACAGGGGAGGTACTGTACGATTGCATGCCTGTTTGCATTGCAGGGGTAAGACAAGGCAATTCAACCCTTCCCGTTTGCACTACCTGGCACTGTCAAGGTTAGATGCTTGCAAGTGGCAACAAGGGAGGGGTGCTCGGTGACCAGCAGATTCATGTCTCAGTTTCATAATCTGTTCCCAAAGCCCAGGCCCTAGGGCATGGAAAATTGAGAGTGATCCCGCAGGACCTTCTCCCCACTTCTATGCACTTGCCTTCATGTTGTATCACATACATCTCTCCTTCTGCTCACATCCTACAATTCCTTCCACACTCTTATGTCCACCATGCCTTCCTGGGACAGATACAGGACCTTCTCCAAAACTCACCTCTAGCATGATGCAGAGAAACTGGCCCATATAGGACAGACCAGAGGGGCATGTGAACACGTGTCCTGCTCCCTTTCACCTTCTCCTCCCCGACAGCAGACTCTCAGGAGCAAAACCTGATCTTTTGTATTTGGCAAAGCACCAACCCAACAGAGCTGTTGAGGCCTCTGTGTGTTACTGCTCTGCAAGAATCAAATAAAACAGTTTCTCAGCACTTCCACAAGATGCAAAGCTGCTCAGAGGAGAGGCAGCTTGAAGAGCAAGAGAAAGGCAATAGAATACAATGTATGAGGCATCAGGGAAAAGATCAGTAAAGATTACGAGGGCAGTGGCCATGTCCCTTGCCCGCATCGGAGGCTCTCATGGCTGCAGCAAGGGAACACCAAGGAAAGTTAACAAGGCGCTCCTGCGCCAGTGCCTGGGGACAATACCTGTCTAATCAAAGGTAGAGTTTACACTGGATCATCTAAGCAGCAGCTCTTCCTCATGACTGTTGACTCAGGTCAGCGTTAAGACTGAGGAGGTTAAAGCAGAGGCGCCTCTAAGAGCTCTGATGGATGCAAACCCCAGGAAACACGGGTAAGCTCACACAGCACAGCGTACCAGGGCAACAGGCAGCAAAACTGAGCCTCCCCAATTTTGATGGAAGAGCAAACAGAAGGAGATGGTCCAAGGGACCGGGCAGCATGCCATGAGAGAATCGATTTGGAGAGAGGTCAGGAAAGCAGAGAATAAAGTGACCTGAGAGGAGGATGTGGCAAGGTCCTGAGAAAAAGTTGCTGAAGGAGGCGTGGGGGGATGAACTGCAGCAGCTACAGCCAGGCAGGAGTGCAGGGCAGGACCAACTACCTAGACTGGGAAGGGGGAACCAGCACTGTGTTATGGTGCTGAGAAGGTGACAGAGGAGATCATGACAGCTGATAGAAATGAAGGACTTTGGGCCCCCAAGGCCTCAAATCATGTCTCCCAGGGGAGCCAAAGGTCCCTCCATAACTCTTTGGTGACACCAGGCTCACCAGCCACCAGCCTGACTGGGCTCCCACAAGGACACAGACAGCAAACACCCTCTCTTGCAGCCAGCCAGGGTCTCCTTACCGGGCAAGCTGGGTCACTCTGGTTATGGCATTTAGCTGTGCCTGCAGTTCGGCACTGGGGAGGGCTGTGACACTTGGCCACATGGATGTCCCTGGGTCCCACTCCATGTAGAAGGAGCCATCATTGCCTTGCCATTGCCAAGAGCTGGATTCAGCAGCTCAGCTGGCCCTTCCCTGCCAGTGCGCCTGGGAAACGCTATTAGGATTTGCCCAGTTTCTGCCTATTGATGATACAACACCTGAGGAGCAGGTCCCAGCAGCATGTGACCAACAGAGTTATTACTGAGTGTGGGTAGCAGAGGGATGGCCCCACACAGCCATGGCACAAGGACAGAGCTGTGGGGTCATGTAACACTCATCTAACCCGTCAGCATTCTTCAGGTGCCCCGTGAACCCATCCCTAGACTATGTGTGCTGTTTCAGCTCTGCCTACGGCTGGTGGAAACGAGTAAGTGAGGACAAATGACTCCCAGAGAAGAGCTGGTCTGCAGCAGAGGGCTGGAGGGCTGAGATGTCACCAGGAGGTTCATGGGCCGTCTAGAAAGTGCTTGGCCACCGACTGCCTGGCTTCCCGGCTGCCGAGCCGTGCCAGGCGGGGGGGGGGGGGGGGGGGGGGGGGGGGGGGGGGGGGGGGGGGGG
>JAVSBS010025859.1:0-16218 GCA_033124195.1 Coracias cyanogaster
CTAGGTGTCCTGTTTACTGGTTGGTAGGGATATGGCTGCTATTTTGTTGATCACATCCATTGGGATGTGGCAATGCCAATCTCACCATTTTATTCCTAAAAATTGAATCTCCTGTGCCAGTCCCTTAACTTCACTTTGTTTTATGGCAAAACTGGCCTTCAGGAGGACTCATATTATTTTCTTTCTTTCTTTCTCAAAAATTTCTTCTGCTGTGTCCCCCCATACAATGATGTCATCAATGTACTGCAGGTGTTCTGGAGCCCCACCTTTCTCCAGTGCAGTACGGACCAGTCCATGGCAAATGGTGGAGCTGTGTTTCCACCCCTGGGGCAATTGATTCCAGATATACTGATGCCCCTCCAAGTGAATGCAAACTGTGGCCTGCAATCTGGTGCTATGGGAATGGAGAAAAATGCATTAGGGATATCGATCATAGCGTACCACTTGGCTGCCTTCAACTCCAGTTTGTATTGGAGCTCTAGCATGTCCGGCACTGCAGCACTCATCGTTGGTGTAACTTCATTCAGGCCACAGCAGTCCACTGTTAGTCTCCTTTTACCATTAGCCTTCCGCACTGGCCATATGGAGCTGTTGAAGGGTGAGTGAGTTTTGCTGATCACCTTCTGGCTTTCTAGTTGATGGATCTGCTGCTGGATGGGGATCAAGGAGTCTCAGTTGGCACGGTACTGCCACCAGTGCACCATTGTGGTAGCAATTTGCACCTGCTGCCCTTCATCCTTCAGCAACCCCGCCACTGAAGGGTCCTCTGAGAGACCGGGTAAGGTGGGCAATTGTTCAGTTTCCTCCAGGGCAGCTATGACAAAGGTCCATTGGTACCCTTTTGAGTCGCTGGAGTACCCTCTCCTGAGATAATCACAGAATCACAGAATGCTAGGGATTAGAAGGGTCCTCAAAAAATCATCTAGTCCAGTCCCCCTGCCAGAGCAGGATCTCCTAGATCAGGCCACACAGGAACACATCCAGGTGGGTTTTGAATGTCTCCAGAGAAGGAGACTCCACAGCCTCTCTTGGCAGCTTGTTCCAGTGCTCTGTAACCCTCTGGGCCAGCCACAATGGGGTGTTTATGCCAGTTCTTCCTGGTTAGACTCACTTCAGCTTCCAGCAGGGTCAGCTGTTGGGATCCCCCTGTCACAGATGGGTTCAAACCCTGCTATAGTTCGATGGCATCAGGGTGCACTGTGCACCAGTATCCTCCAAAGCCTATATTCTTGTGGGTCTGATGTGCCAGGCCATCAGATCCACACAGTCCAGTTAATCTGATTATCCTTTTCCTCCACCTGGCTGGAGGCAGGGTTCCTCTAATCCTGATCAGAATCACTCACTGTAAAAATGACTTAGAGGTCTCCTCAAGAGGGTCAAACATAAGATTGGCCATTCTATTCTGTCTGGGGTATCTCTGACTGGAAACTGGGGCGACATTTTTCTTGGAAGACTCCCCTTTCATGGTCGTTTTCCCTTGCAACTCCTATACTAATGCAGCTAGGGTTGAGGTGGGTTTTCCATCCCACCTCTTCATGTCTTCTCCATTGTTATGGAGGTAGAACCACAGGGTGCCTTGTGGAAGGCACCTTCCTTGTGGAAGTGTACCTTCCATGGTCTTTCTCTCGGGTGGGGAAGCGTCTGCTCCAAATAACTGAGACACAGGCCCATACAGGTGGAGAGTTGAACATGTCTTCTTTGCTGGACCTCCCAAGACAGTTCCCTCACTGCTGAAATGCAGGCACGTAGAGAAAAAGAGATGCTTCCTTTGTATTGCCAGAGTTGGCCAGCCACTTCATCCATCATTTGTCCCTGGCCATGTTTCCAAGACACTACTAGCAATGAATTGGAGTATGATGGTGGTGCACTTCTCAGGAACTTCTGCCCCATGGGTGTTGTGCATTGGACCTGATCTGGATCAATGGGTGACTGCTAATCACTCAAATCACTATAAATTAACTCCAACACATCTAATTCCCTCAGGTACTGAATACCTCTCTCCATGTTGGTCCACTTCCTTAGCTGACATGGGAAATCATCCTTGAAGGATTACCCTTCCCTTACGCTTGTGTTGTGCTGGTTCAGCCATCATCATTTTATGCTGCCATCAGTCGCCTGGTCACACAGGCCAATGCTGAACTCATCAACATGCCCTTGGAAGTCTTCTTTCAGACAGTCCTGCCATAAATTCCTGTGGACCCAGCTCCTCTGCTGCTCACTGTGGTGCCAGCATCGCCTGCTGGACACCACAGACAGAGATGGCTCCCTCAGTGGCCCTTCACATAGAAGGACACCACACAAAGAGCTCAGCAAGATGCATCCAGCCCCAACAGAAGCCACATCCAACAGGAAGCTCCTCTGACTAATCAGCTCCTGGTTAAAATAGCCCTGGCCTCACCCGCCACCCCAATCACAACCCCTTGGGTGAGGGCGGAGCCACAGAGACACAGGTGGGCTAGGTTCTGCCTCTGGAACATGAAGCCAATAGGAAAAACATAACATTCTGCTACATTGTGACTCATCCACAAGCCAACTCCAACTCACGGCCCACAACCCAGGACCCAGCACTTCACTCAGCCCCTTGACTTATGGATGAATCACAACCTCCATACATACATGCATCATAACTTGACATGAGTCACCTCCAAAGGCTGAGGGCTTGAGCCTGTTTTCCTATTGCCTTGTCAATACCTGCTTCCCTAGACAAGGATTCGAGTTGCTTGGCCTCTTTCCCCTTTAATTCCAAAACACCAGCTCCACAATCCCAGCATCAGAGCAGCCAGGTGATAATCTGCTTGCCTGGAAGATGGCTGAAATCCATCTGCGTATCTTGCAGCTCACTCAGGGATAGAGATCAGGTGACCACTTCTGGCTCTTCCTCCGGTTCTCATGATGGTTCTGGTTCATCCTCATCCTGCACTATACAAACTGATTTTTCAGTGTATTTCTTTTTCTGTATAGGAGTGACTGATACTGGCACAGGCTGGTTCTCTGGCTCAGCTGCAGTACCTGTTGGTCTGCTTTTAGATTCAGAGATCTTTCCTTCCCCTTGAAGGCACTGGATAGTGTTGAGTAGGTGTGGGCAAGTCCCCAACACATTGCAGGGATTTGTGTCTCCTGGGACAGTTGACAACACAACTTTTCTAGATGCCTTACCAGTTTATCAGTACTCTGCACTTGTTCAGGAGTGAAATTCCAAAACATTAGGAGTGACCACTGGCCCAGGCACTTGCCCATGCTCGCGCACACACCTTGCCACTCATAGCTAGCCAGCCTCAGGGCAGGTCTCCGAGTTGATATTATTGGATAAGAACCATATAACCCTAAAGAAGACTTTGCAGACCTTCATGAAACACAGCACTGAGAGCATACTGACCTGGACATTCCAATGATAGCCAAAATTCTCAAAAACTGAGAAGGTCTCTTCCCCTGTCTCATCCATAGATGGGACAACACCACTAAAAAATGCCCAGGCCACATGGAGGTACCAGTTCACCCTCACAAGCAGGGACACAATCATATCATAATTTGTGTATCCAGTAAAGCAAAACAAGGGTTTTGGTCCATTTCACAGGGATGATAAACACCAGCACTGGGAACACACAGTGGACCGCCATGCAAACAAATCGGCCAGTGTTGTAAACACACACTATTCAAACTATTTATATATATATAAACAGAAAAATTGCATCTAACAGAAATTGTTTTAAGATGCTCTGGTCAGATTTTCTCCTTATCTCAACCCCTCATGCCCCATGTTGGGCATCAAAAAGGCTGTGGTGGCTTAGCCCCAGCCCAGATCAAGCACCATGTGGCTGCTGCCCCCCTACCCCAGGGTGGGAAGGGCAGAGGGAGGAAAATACAAACCCCAAGGGTTAAGATAAGGAGAATTTAATACAGCAATGCAAAAGGAACAGTTAGAAGAACAACAGCAACAATAACAGTGAGCAGACAATGTACAAAACAAAAGATACAAAGTGTAGAGACCAGGCGGATTCCCAACAAGGCAACCGGGGTGAGGCAAAGCTGGGCTTGCACTTCTTGTGGGCATGGGGCTTGCACTCCTTGTGGGCATGATATCAGCCCACCTCCCAACTCCTGGTGAAAATTAACTCTATCCTAGCCAAATCAGGACACTGGCCTTAGTGCCTTTTGAAAATTTCTGTTGTTTCCTTGTTTCCATTTCACTCTGAGCTGTTAATTTGGCAGGTTCACAGGAGGGGGTGATGGTACTTCAAAAAGCTCGCAGAAGCCAGGGAGTGGTTGTTTTCTTGCTCAAGGCAGCATGAGAGCTATTTCAAAACCAAGGACCTATTTTTTGATGCTGTGTCTAATATTGCTAAAAAGGGCAATGTTTGTTGTTCTTTCATGCTTTTTTGTTCCTTTTTCCTCTTTTTTACCAAATTCCTCTTTCTCACTTCCCGGGGTGTGTCCATGTTACAAGGCCACCACTCTGTTGGTTTTGCTCCAGGGCTATGCTGAGGGGAAGGAGTTGCAAGAAATGACAGCATGAATTAACATGATCTCATTGGCACCATGAGAACACAGAAAAATCACTCCCTGAGAGTGATTCAGCCAGCTTTATGGGTCATATAACTTTCTGGGATCAGGAGATGTGCTTTGGAGCAAGAAGTGAGTAGAATGAGAAGCTAGAACAAGCACTGTGCAAACACACTTGTGAAGAACAGCATCTATATCATGCTTTGAAATGCTGGTGTAACTGAGGATGGCAAGTGCTTGTGGGGTTGTTTGGCTGATGTGCTGGGAGTCCTTCTGTGCACACTAGTAAGAAATGTGCAGCTACCTCCACAGCCCCAGGGTCAGAGGCTCCACAAACCATTATGTCCTGGCCTCCCTCCCCATGTGGGTCTGACTCCAACACCGTGTTCTTCTTCCTCACCTTGCACATTGTGCAGAAGCCAGCTTGATGGCTGACACACTGACAGACAGGACCTCACCACACAGTGAGAGCCAATGTCTTCATTTGCCTTGGAAATGGGACTGGGGCTCTCCTAGGATGTTAATCACTCATGCCATGATTTTGGAAACAAACCCTTGCTTGCTGGAAAATCGCAGCAGGAAAATTTGTGAAGCAAGAAGTACTAGACTTTTTCCTCCATGTATTTAGCACACCATGCCAGTTAATTAATAGAAATTATCCTTTTCAAAATTTTGATTCCCATTTCCATACAGATATAGCTCAACAGAGAAGCTGAAAAAACCCACATCTAGTAAAAAACAAATGCAATACTTGAGATTTTCCAGTGTTACATAGCTCTAATCATTTAGGTCAAAGAGTCTGGATAAACACATCAAGCTTTGCAGCAGTTCAGCTGTATACATAGCAATACAGTGCAACTTCCCACTCTGCTGCCTTCCACATTTAGTCCAACAGCTATGTTTATTGGAAACCAACTTACTTTTGTAACAGCATGTGAGCACCCATCCCAAGTCAGCCCACACACCTGGGGTCACAGAGGGATGCTTTTTGTCTTGCAGAAAATGTCGCGTGACTGCTGTCTCTGGCTGCTGGCTGTGACCTGGGTGCTGCTGCCGCCAATGACAGGTGAGCCAAACCTGCCTTTCCTCACTGCCTTCCTCCAGGCACCTTAGGTGGGCAGTGAAATAAGGGGGGAAACCAAATGCTGCCCAACAGCAGTGGGATCATGACATTGAGAGGTGTGTAAGGGCCAGATCCTGCATCTCCTGGGATGTGGAGCCAGCCCAGATGAGGAACAGCAAGGCAGATGAGGACCTTGCCAGGGCCCACCAGCATGGGTTTTATAGGCAGGGTGGGCTCAGGGCAGCATGGGTGCCCAGTGCTGGGTGTCAGAGCAGCCTGTGCCTCTCCTGCTGCAGACCAACCTCTGACGAGTGCCCTCCACACCAAGTTCATCTTCTCTCTGTTTCAGCCTTTGCCATGGAATGCCCCAAGATCAAGGTGGGGACGTGCAAGGACTGCATCAAGTCCGGTCCTGGCTGTGCCTGGTGCAAGGAGCCGGTAGGTCCGCGTAGCCTTTTGTGCTGTCAGCTGCCAGCTAACAGGCAGTGAAATGGTCACCCTGCCCACTCAGAACTGCCTATGGTGGAGGGGAAGACTGGTTGTTTCGTGTCCTACATGGTGGATGGGGCCAGGAGGTATCTGACAAACAGGACACTTCAACCTTTCTCCATGAATACCCTGGAGACCTGGTTTGGGAGCTGAGTTATCTTGTAATGAGTCAGTTCACTTCCTGCTCCTCTAATTTTTTTTCACTGATGTTGCAACACGCAGAGTTTCACCAAAGCCGGTGAGCCAGACTCCATCCGCTGTGACACTACTGAGCAACTACAGCAGAGGGGATGCCCGCACAACAAGATTGAGTTTCCGGTCAACAACATTACAAGAACACAGAACAGTCCCTTAAGCAATGACATACAGCTGAGTCCCCAGGAGGTGCACCTGAAACTGAGGATAGGTACAGTCTGCCTGGCATTCCTAATACCTTTCTGCTTGCCCCCAGGCTCAGCTGGGACATGGCACCACATCGCAGCCTGCATTTAAATCATAGAATTATAGAAAGCTTTCAGTTGGAAGGCACCCTTAAAGTTCATCTGGTTCAACCCCCCTGCAGTGAGCTGGGACATCTTCAAATAGAGCAGGTTGCTCAGAGCGCCATCTAACCTCACCTGGATTGTTTCCAGGGATGGGCCATCTACAGCTTCTCTGGGCAACCTATGCCAGTGTTTCACCACCCTCAGCATAAACAATTTCTTCCTTTTCTTCTCAAGGAGAGGAGCCTCCCAGCAGAGGGTGGGCAATAGGGCAAGATTTGAGCCACAGAACAGCAGCTGATCCCATCATCCTTGTCCTGCAGGCCAGCCCGCTGTATTCGAGGTGAAGTTTCGCCGTGCTGTGGGGTACCCCATTGATCTCTACTACCTCATGGACCTCTCCTACTCCATGCTGGATGACCTGGCAAAGGTGAAGAAGCTGGGAGGGGAGCTGCTCAAGGCACTGGAAAGCACCACCCCTTCTCGCCGCATAGGTGAGCCTGTCTCCAGCACAGGACCGAGAACAGCTGTTTGCTGCTAGGAAAAGCTGCAAGGCTAGAGTGGGATGCAGGTAGTGGACAGCATGACCTGTCCCCTGCCAGGCTAGAGAGTATGCCAAGGCAAGGGATATGGACCATGGGGGCCAGCAGACTGTCCATGCCCTGTGCTGTGGGGATGTCTGCTCATCCTTGCCACACCTGACCCTGACACTTCAGTCTTGGATGCCCTAGGGTTTGGCTCCTTCGTGGACAAGACAGTGCTGCCCTTTGTGAACACACACCCTGAGAAGCTGCGGAACCCCTGCCCCAACAAGGACAACCAATGCCAGCCTCCCTTCACCTTCAAGCATATCCTCTCACTGACCGACAATGCCAAAACGTTTGAGAGTGAAGTGGGGAAGCAGTTCATCTCTGGGAACCTGGATGCCCCAGAAGGGGGCCTGGATGCCATGATGCAGGCAGCGGTGTGTGGGGTGAGTTCCTACATCCACCCCACTGCCAACAGCTGTGTGCAGGTCTGAGGGCTGCAACCCGTGCTCATGGACTGTCCCTCAGGAGGTGGTTCTGCCCGTCTCCATGTAGGCTCTGGAAGCCCATTCGGCAGCAGGGCAGGTTACTCTGGGGAACTACAAGAGAGTATCTTACCCCAGAGCCTCGTGACCCCTGGTCTCCTGTAAACCACATCCCCCATGCCCCCTGCCCGACATTGTGGCTTACACGAGAGTTTGGCAAGGGCCATACCATACCTGCTGGCACTGTCCTCCCAGCTCTGCTCAGGGTCAGGTCTCCATGACACTTTCAGGACTTGATTGGCTGGCGCAATGTGACCCGCTTGCTGGTGTATGCTACCGATGACGGCTTCCACTTCGCTGGTGATGGCAAGCTTGGGGCCATCCTGACTCCCAATGATGGCCAGTGCCACTTGGAGGACAATATGTACAAAAAGAGCAATGAGTTTGTAAGTACCCAGGGGCTGCTCAGCAGCTCTGCACCCTCAGCATCACGCTCTCAGGCAGAAAAAATGTCACATAAAAAGCCTGTTGCTGAGACCACAACGTCACCATAATCATCATAATTTGGGCCATGAAACCCAAACTGTCCACCCTTCTTCTGGTGGGGGAGATTGTTCTGAGTACGGTGTCCCTCTCCCCACTTAGGACTACCCATCTGTTGGCCAGCTGGTCCAGAAACTTGCTGAAAACAACATTCAGCCCATTTTTGCTGTCACCAGTAAGGTGGTGGATGTTTATAAGGTAAGAAGACTTCAGATGGTCCAGGTGCCTCCCATCCCTCCCCAGGAGGACAGAAACAGCTGTGCACGTCCTCCTGTCACTGCCCTCTTCTATACTGTCCCACATGGTGAACCACTCACCTCTTTGCTCTCTATTGGCAGAAACTTAGTGAAATGATTCCAAAGTCGGCAGTGGGAGAGCTGAATGAGGACTCCAGCAACATCATTGAACTCATCCAGGTGGCCTACAATGTAAGTGCTGGAGAAGGCTGTGTTTTGCCTGTCTGGCAGGGCTCAGAGAAGTGAAAGTTTTCCATCATGTGTCCTCACTATCAGTTTGGACCAGGACTTTGAGTACAGGATGTGCCAAGTTCCTCTGCCTGCAGCAAGCAAGAGATTCCCACCTCTATAGTGCTAACACCTGCCTTTCCAGAACCACCTCAAGCAGCTGAGACCCCAGCCTGGGGTGTCCCCTGCCCCTATCCCCTGGGCTTGGAGGGAAGCCCTGACCTGCAACCCCACACCTCCTTGCTTTGGTCTCCTCTTGGACTGATGGCACTTTCTCCACAATTTCCCCACAGAATCTCTCCTCAAGGATCATCCTGGACCACTCCACCCTGCCAGACACCCTGGATGTTAAATATGAGTCCACATGCAGGAAGGGCAATTCCACCTTGTATGAAGAGAGAGGGCAGTGTGACAATGTCAAAATCAATGATGAGGTACATTACTCCATATCAGAAACCCTGCAGCTTGCAAGGTTCCTGATGCTCATCCTGTTTAGCAGCAGGAACCCAGCCTGTTGTTCAGGCTTTCTGTTTACATTAATTTAATGCCAAGTGTGTCCAGAATACTGCAAGATGGGGAGATCCTCTGTTGTGCTGGATGTGTGCTCAGCCTGGGGCTGATATCACCCTCATTGCTAAAGCTACCTGATGTCCTCTGTCTCTTCCCTTTCTCACTCTGCACTTCCTAGGTCATCTTCAAAGTGAAGGTCACAGCTAAAGAGTGCATTAAAAGCCAGTCCTTCACCATCCGGCCACTGGGCTTCACAGACACTCTCACTGTCTATGTGGACAGCAACTGCAACTGCAGCTGCAACGAGCAGCCAGACCCAACTGCCTGCAGTGGGAAAGGCAGCATCATCTGTGGCATCTGCAGGTATAATCTGTTCCCCAAAGGCACTCTTTCAAACTCTGCCAGTGCTATGGGAGCTGGTGGGTGAGGGCTGTTGGGCCAAGCCAAGGGCTTGGCTCTTCAGTTTTGCACCCATTTTCTTACTCAGAGAGGCAGATTCTGTTCATGGAGTAAAGGGACATAATGAGTTCTCTCTTCTGTTGGTGGAGCCTCTGCTGCTTTCCTAAGGGCATCCACCCAGCCATCCATCTATCCAACCATCCACCAACTCACCCGTTGAGCAGACAGAGTTCTGTAGAAATCTCTCAAAATCCCTCTTTTGGGCTGCAGTTCACACAGGTCTTTAAGTGCAACAATTGCTTCAAGGCCCTTCAGTGACAGGGAGAGGAAAAGACTGGGAAATACTCAGATCTCCTTGGCAAGGGTTTGGAAATTATAAAGATAACAATAATTTCTGGGAACCATTTGGTGTTGTAAATACAACTTGGGGAATGGCAGAACTTCTGAGGTTTCCTCCCCATCAGCTGCCCTACTTCAGCATGGAGTTAGAACCAGCACGCCATGGTTGGTTTTTGGTGAGACTGTCCTAGATTTGCTCCACTTTGGCTGAAACCTGAGGCCCACACATGCCTCACAGCTTTTCTTGTGGCCACTGACCTGTGCTTGCTCCTCTCCTTTGATGGCAGCTGCAATTCAGGCTACACAGGGAAGAACTGTGAGTGCGAAACCAAAGGCAAGACCAGCAAGGAGTTGGAGGGCAGCTGCCGGAAGGACAACAGCTCAGTCATCTGCTCAGGGCTAGGGGACTGCGTGTGTGGGCAGTGCATCTGCCACACCAGCGATGTGCCCGGCAAGCAGATCTATGGCACTTTCTGCGAGTGTGACAACATGAACTGCGAGTTTCACAACGGCTTTCCCTGTGGTGGCAAAGGTGATACATCTGTGTGATGGCTTCTCCACTGGGGCACTGTTTAGAAACATTAAATTTCCAGGGAGATGCTGCCTTTCCCTGGCAAAACGCAAGTGGGTGGGTTTGGGGCTCTTGGGTCCCACTGCACTAGCCTGCAGGACCTCCTCAATCATCCCATGGAGAGTGCAGGGTGGGTGATGCTCTCCAAGCACGTGCAGTGGGAGGATGACCTGGCTCTCTGTAGGATCTTGGTCTGAAAGTTCTTCCCCCACAGACCGCGGGAGATGTGACTGCGGGGAGTGCAAGTGCATGTCTGAGTACCAGGGAAGCGCCTGCCAGTGCAGGAAGTCGACAGACGGCTGCTTGAACATCCATGGAAATGTGTGCAGCCACCGTGGGGACTGCCAGTGCAACCGCTGCCAGTGCCGAGGGGGATACCAGCCTCCATTCTGCCAGGATTGTCCCGGCTGCCCCTCTCCCTGTGCTAGATACATGTGAGTGATGTGTGTGGAGATGGCACAGGAAGCAGTAGCGATTCCCCTCTCCTCCTGGGCAGGTGCAGGCAAGCCCTGCCCTTGGGCAGAGCCAAGCTGCAGTCAAAGCCAGGTAAGAAGGCCTACGCCCTTGCAGAGCTGAGCTATGGCTGCCTATTTTGCAGCTCCTGCGTGGAGTGTAAGGCCTTCCTGAGTGGCCCCTTTGAGAAGAACTGCTCACAGGCCTGCCCCAACATACAGGTGGTCAAGGAGTCAACAGGGGTGAGTAAGCAGTGCAGAGAAAAGGACTCCCACAACTGCTGGATCTCCTTTCGCATGGTCCAGGAGGATGGTGAGGAGATATACACTGTCACCTTCGATCCTAACAAAGGTACCCTAGCCCTGCTCCTCCCACCTCTCTGCAGGCACACTGCCAGCTCTGCCATTGTGGCCTTGCCAGGGACTGTATCTGGACACTGTCTGTCTGACCCACAGAGTGCCCAGAGCCTCCCAACATTGCATTGATCGTGGGTGGCACTGTTGCTGGTGTGGCCCTCATTGGCCTGTTGCTCCTGCTGATCTGGCGCCTATTGATGGAGCTGTTTGACCGCCGGGAATATCGCCGGTTTGAGAAGGAAAAGTCCAAGGCCAAATGGAATGATGTAAGAGACCCTGTTTGTGGTGCTGTGGTGTTCTGGGATGTTCACAAACTTGAGGTGGGAACATCCTCTGCAGAGGCAGCCATGGCAGACCTGAGCCCTCCCCACTGGCTGGTTTTGGAGCCTGGCTGGATTTTGCAGGATTCTAAAACATCCTATGGGCTCTTCTGCCAACACTGTCTGCACCATCAGTGTTGGAGAGGGTGGGGCAGGTTATGTTCTGCTGAAAATCCGATACAGCACAGTAATATGGCCCTCTCATCTCTCTCCCTCCAGGCCGATAACCCGCTCTTCAAGAGTGCCACCACCACGGTTGTGAACCCCAGGTTTGATGGGCAATGAAGAAAAGCAGTGCCTGACAGCGCTAGGACCCTTTAAATAAATAAATGCCAAGCTAAGGAAGTCTCAAACTTAGGCTCCAAGCTCCTCTTCTTCATCCTGTTGATTTGTTCTTTTCTTCCAAGAGGCCACTAGCATGTCAGGCACTGTCTGAGTGGCTGCACCATTCCTGTCTCTTGGTGCGGCACTTGATGGTTGGATTAGCACAGCTGGGAGAAGGGAACAGGCACAGCTTTGCCATGGATGGGACTGCAAAGCAGGTCTCACCAGTGGGCAGCCTCTGTATTGGTTCATGACTGCCTCAGCTCTTGATGCTAACTTTGCCTTCTAGAAGGGGTGTCGGAAACGAAGCCCCAAATCCAGCTGAGTGCAGAGTTCTCCCAGCTTTGATCTGGAGCTGGAATTTCAAAATGGCCATTTCCCTTCTGCTCTAGCAGGATCTACTCCTAGGCTACTCCATGCCTTCCCCAACTCTACCACTATGTTTGTACTGGTGCCTGGAGCACTCACTGCTGAGTTGGATGTGGAGAGTCCTCCAGGCTGGCAGTCTGCTCTGGTGGCTGCAGAGCAATCTTTTTTCTAAAGAATCAGCTGCTCTCTGGTGTCACTTCCCTCTCAGACCTACCACAGGCAAGGCTCTACTCGGGCTTCTACAAGCTTGCCTTACCTCTGCCAGGCAGTGAGCTTTCTGCATGACAAGGAGGCAAAGGAGCAACTGTTTAAACTATGAAACATTGACACCGAGCACATGAAACATTACCTGCAGCTCAGATCTCAGCCACAGCTTCTTCCACCAGCCCCAGGGCTAGAATTCTTCCCTGCTCTGCAAGTGCATCAGACATGCTGAGGGGCAGGCATGCAAAAGACCCAACAGTACAGAAGCATCTCCAGCTCAGCACTTTTCCAAACCATGCCCAGCAGCTACTTGCTCTTTTGTTGTGGAGTCATTCTTGTGAAATAGTGGTATAAATCTATATTTGCTTTAAGTCTGGGAATAGTTTGCGTATAGCTGTATTAAGTCATATTTTCATTTGCTCTCTGAAGATTAATGTTAATAAAAATTCATATATAAAGTAAGTACTTGAGTCCTTCTAAGATTCAGGTGCAAGGGCAGCAGCTGAAGTGTTCATGAGAGAAACTACAGTGAAGTCCTGTCATTGATGCCAGCATCTCCCATAGAATGCCCAGGAAACATGCTGGCCAGAGGAACAAACTGTCTTTTATACTAATTAGCCAGAAATGACTTACTAAATGATGCAAACCAGTTTGTGTCCCTGACCATCTGCTGGCAGCTATACATAAACCACTTTAAACAAGAGCAGCTGGACTGTATCAGATCAGGGGTTAATTTGGGCCATTTTGCTGTTCTTCAACAGTGACTGTGAGAGTCTATGACAAGGTAAGAAGAAGGCAAGCGTGTCAGATACTCCCCCCTAGTACTACTATCCCAGCCTGCAGCAATTTTTGGCTCAAGGATCCTCAAGCCAAGCCCTATGCCTGGCTGCACAAAGATACCAAAGGCACCTGTAAGTGCTCTGGGTAATGGATGCAATGCCCATTGCCAAGGATCCAGGCAGAAGCTATTGCAGACTAGCTGAAGATACTATCTCCCTGGTCACCAGCTGCAGATCTTACTGCTGGTGTAGTGTGTGCAGTACAAGTACAATCACATACATGCCTCAGAGGACAATTAGAGAAAATCTGTGAGAGATCCAGACCTTCTCAAACAGAAATATGATCAGTAATTGCATTAGGCAGAATTATATGCTAGGGTATGTTCAAATGCCCAGAGGGAAAACAGTGAGGTAGGAGGGTCTTTCAAGCCCCTGGTCTTGCTTTAGTCCAAAGGCTTGGTGGTCTCTCTGTTGGAGTCTTGCTTGCAGAAGTCATAGAATTATAGAATCATTAAGGTTGGAAAAGACCTCCAAGATCATCAAGTCACTATCAACCCGACACTATCATGACCATGAGACCATGTCCTGAAGTGCCGTGTCTACATGTTTTTTAATGCCTCCAGGGATGGGGACTCCACCACTTCCCTGGGTGGCCTGTTCTAATGCTTAATCACTCTTTCAGTAAAGAATTTTTTCCTAATATCCAATGTAAACCTCCCCTTGCACAACCTGAGGCCATTTTCTCTTGTCCTATCACTAGTTACTTGGGAGAAGAGATGAACACCCACCTCTCTAGAACCTCCTTTCAGGTAGTTGTAGAGAGCGATAAGGTCTCCCCTCAGCCTTCTCTTTCCTAGACTAAACAGTACCAGTTCCCTCAGCTGCTCTTCATACAATGTGTTCTCCAGACCCCTTACCAGCTTGGTTGCCAGAGTGTCCAAAACTGAACGCAATACTCAAGCTGTGGCCTCATCAGCACCAACTACAGGGGCACGAACACTTCCCTACTCATGCTGGGCACACTATTTTTGATACTATTGTTGATGCTATTTTTGATACAGACCAGGTATGGAACAGCCCTTTCTGCAGGCTTCAAGCACTCTCTCAGAACATCCTTTCTTAAGTTGTTTCATTTCCACCAAGAATAACTGAACCCTATTTTCTTTAACTTGAGGTGGTGAGGAAGCCAGCTGACTTTCAAGTCAAGATGTTGACTTGATTTTGATAAGAGCAGAAGACAGCAGTATGGGCTGGAACACCCCACCTGGTTCAAGCAGCTGTCCTGCTGACTGGGAGGGTGCATGCTCCACCCATTACTGCATGCAAAACCCACACCCAGCCCCTGACACACTGCATCACTTGAGAGAAGGCTGCTGAGATGAGACAGAGATATGCCTGAGCCCCTGCAAAAGCTCTCTGGGTACTTGGTGTGCCAATGAGCTCCTCTTACCCCAGGAGAGGGACCACCACCACTCCCGAAGGGACAGGAGGCACAGGCACTGCAGAAGCTGCTAGGATACATCTCAAGAGAAACAATATCATCCAGCTGAGCCAACAGACTGTGCCTTCACTTTTATTACAACCAGGAGCTCCCCTTACATTTAAGACACTTGTGTGCCAGAAGGAAAATTTCCAATATTCTTCAGATAATGGGACCAGCCCCATAAGTTTTCCATGCAGAAGTCCAAGTCCCGTGCCAACCACTTAATGAGTAGGTAGGTGCCACCCAGTCCTGCTGTCCCCATGACAAAAAGGCCTCGATTAATTATCTGCAAGTATAAAGAGAAACCCCAGTGTCATCAGAGGTTTGTTCCTATCCTGCAGCATCAAGCAATGTCTGCACACCTGCACCCACTAGTAATATCCCACCACTGAAGATTCTTCCCTGCAGCTGAGCAGTGCTGGCATGCACGATGTGGAGCTCACAAGGCTCATGTCATGGGGAGGACAGGCACCACCACTGACCAACCTTTTTCTGCCATTTCCAGCGCTGAAGAGCCTCATGGTAACGAATTCTGGTGAAGGTCACCTAGGAGGGTTGCAGGAGGACATCATGGCCTCAAAGGTAGCCAGGAGGAGCATGTGGTGGCTCAGGCAGTGGGGACTGAGGTGCTGCCCTTACCATGGTGTACAGTGGAACAATGGTGGAAGGCATGAGGGTGTGGAGAAAGTTGTCTATGTGCTTCTGGAAAATGAACCATGTTGAATTCACATGCTTGCGCATCTGCAACAGAGCAACCATCACCTCTTTGCACGGCATCTTGGCAGAGCTCCCCTGAGTTTTGCTAGCTCTCCCACTGCCTGTTCTGGGGGACGCCGCAGCCCCAGTGGCATTCCCAAGGAGCTCCTAAGCTAAAGTCTGCCTGGGGTGAGAGCCTGACCAGAGTCCTAACAGGGTGCCACCACATGCATGGTCCATGTGACCACAAGTCTCTGTGTGGCTCACCCACCTCTATGTAGTTGTACATGGCTAAGTCTGAGATTGCATGGTCATCTGGCACCCTCAGCCTGGAGAATTCAGGGAGGCAGGCACCTGGGAGAAGAAAATTGGCAGCTCACAGACTGTTCCCCAGCAGAGTATCCAGCTGCCTTCAGCTGCAGAAAGATCCTCATCTGCTCTCTTTCCCAACCACCCCACTCACCAAAGTCATTTTGGTACTGGTCCATTAATTCATCAAAGACCAGACAATCTTCAAAACCCTGGGAGGAAAATTAGAAGGTAAATAGAGTCTTACTCCAGGCCACTCTGCCAGAGATCTTGTAGAGAAGTCCAGGAGGCTGCCTTTCCCAGCAGCCTGGGGCTGGACCCACCTACCAGGCAGCCCTTTGCCCTGTGGGAAGGCAGTGCTGTTGCCCCATCCCCTCTCCTCCCTGGAGGACAGCCAGGTTCTTGTGAGCAGCCAGATGGGAGTCACATCAGGCTGTGACACAGCCCAGCCCATGAACTCTATGTAGCTACACTCTAAAACCAGGCATTTCTAAGTGGAAAGAGTTGGGACCCAACTGACACAAGCCCAGGGTCAGCCATGAACTTCCTGCAT